>VYXC01008601.1:49281-86241 GCA_013397175.1 Platysteira castanea | reverse complement strand
TGGATCTTCCCACGTGGATCTGGATCTGTGGCCAGCTCCCACAGGGGGTTTTCCACCCGCGCGCGTCTTGGATCGGGATGGAGATCGCTTGGAACAGCAGGAAAATGTGCCAGGAAAAGGGGATGAGGAGCATCGTGACCTTCCTGGTCACCACTTCCAGCGTGGAAAGCAAAGGAAGAGCTGGAGGTGCCTCAACTCACCCCCAACTCCAGAAAAAAAACAGGAATGTGTGGAAAACGTGCTGGAAAAGGGGATGAGGAGCATCGTGACCTTCCTGGTCACCACTTCCAGCGTGGAAAGCAAAGGAAGAGCTGGAGGTGCCTCAACTCATCCCCAACTCCAGAAAAAACCCAGGAATTGGGGATTTACCGAAACCCAGAGCAACCAGGCAAGGAGTGACTCCATAAATCCCCAAAATTCCGGTTTTACCCTCGTCTTGGATTTTTGGGGTTTGAGAAGGAGCTGGTGGGGTTCAGTGGGGACTTCTGGGGTTCATTGAGGACTTGGGGGATTCGAGAAGGACTTGGAGGGATCTAACAAGGGTTTGGAGGGGTTCAAGAAGGACTTTTGGGATTCAATGAGGATTTTGGAGGTTCCTTGAGGATTTTTGGGGTTTGACAAGGACTTGGTGGGGTTCAGTGAAAAATTTGGGGGTTCAGTGAGGACTGGGGTCCGAGAAGGACTTGGTAGGATTCAAGAAGGACTTTTTGGGGTTCCTTGAGGATTTTGGGGGCTCAGCAAGGACTTGGTGGGGTTCAGTGAAAATTTTGGGGGTTCAGTGAAGATTTGGGGCCCAAGAAGGACTTGCTAGGATTCAAGAAGGGCTTCTGGGGTTCCTTGAGGATTTTTGGGGTTTGACAAGGACTTGGTGGGGTTTGGTGAAAAATCTGGGGGTTCAGTGAGGATTTGGGGTCCAAGAAGGACTTGCTAGGATTCAAGAAGGGCTTCTGGGGTTCCTTGAGGATTTTGGGGGCTCAGCAAGGACTTGGTGGGGTTTGGTGAAAAATCTGGGGGTTCAGTGAGGATTTGGGGTCCAAGAAGGACTTGCTAGGATTCAAGAAGGGCTTCTGGGGTTCCTTGAGGATTTTGGGGGCTCAGCAAGGACTTGGTGGGGTTTGGTGAAAAATCTGGGGGTTCAGTGAGGATTTGGGGTCCAAGAAGGACTTGCTAGGATTCAAGAAGGACTTTTGGGGTTCATCGAGGATTTTCAGGGTTTAACAAGGACTTGGTTGGGCTCAATGAGGATGTGGGGTCCGAGAAGGACTTGGTAGGATTCAAGAAGGACTTTTGGGATTCAGTGAAGATTTTGGGGGTTCAGTGAGGACTTTTGGGGCTCAGCAAGGACTTGGTGGGGTTCAGTGAAAATTTTGGGGGTTCAGTGAGGATTTGGGGTCCAAGAAGGACTTGTTAGGATTCAAGAAGGACTTTTGGGGTTCCTTGAGGATTTTGGGGGTTTGACAAGAACNTTACCCTCGTCTTGGATTTTTGGGGTTTGAGAAGGAGCTGGTGGGGTTCAGTGGGGACTTCTGGGGTTCATTGAGGACTTGGGGGATTCGAGAAGGACTTGGAGGGGTCTAACAAGGGTTTGGAGGGGTTCAAGAAGGACTTTTGGGATTCAATGAGGATTTTGGAGGTTCCTTGAGGATTTTTGGGGTTTGACAAGGACTTGGTGGGGTTCAGTGAAAAATTTGGGGGTTCAGTGAGGACTGGGGTCCGAGAAGGACTTGGTAGGATTCAAGAAGGACTTTTTGGGGTTCCTTGAGGATTTTGGGGGCTCAGCAAGGACTTGGTGGGGTTCAGTGAAAATTTTGGGGGTTCAGTGAAGATTTGGGGCCCAAGAAGGACTTGCTAGGATTCAAGAAGGGCTTCTGGGGTTCCTTGAGGATTTTTGGGGTTTGACAAGGACTTGGTGGGGTTTGGTGAAAAATCTGGGGGTTCAGTGAGGATTTGGGGTCCAAGAAGGATTTGGTAGGATTCAAGAGGGACTTTTGAGGTTCCTTGAGGATTTTTGGGGTTCATCGAGGACTTTCAGAGTTCCACAAGGACCTGAAGGCAGCACAGGAAGGGAAGGGATGAGGAAAAGGCTCGGAAGAGCGGGAATTAAACATCCATGTCCATCCACTGCCCCGTTGTCCCCCAGCCACCCCATCCCAACCCCGATCCCGGAGCAGAATTCCGGCTACCTGTAGTGGAGGAGTTGTCCTTCGGCGCTGTAATCCCGGTAAATGTCGTATTCCTTCTCGAACACTCCGGAAGGCGACGAGCTGGAAGACAAGAAGGGTGGACAGGGAGTTACCAAGGGCAAGGTCAATGTCTCCTCTACGGAGATGAATCCCACCGGGATGGGCTCCACCTGGATCTGCTCCCGGGACCTGCTCCAGCGTGGAGTCTTTGATTGAGTTGTTGGCCAGGTGATGACCAAGGCCCCATTGTCCGACCATTCAAAGCCCAAATTTTCCCTTAAAACGTCGGAGCAGATCCCAAACATCTCCCGGCTCCATCCCACCCATGGTTCTTTCCGAGTGCCTTGATGCTGCTCCAGCTCCTCAACAACCTTGGATGGTCAGGGCCCATGTGGGAAGAGGAAAATCATCCCAAAAACCCCTTTTTGCTGTATTTTCACCTAAATCTGAGCCTGCAGAGCTCTGGGAGAAGGTCACACCACCAACCCGTTCCAAGAGACACCACACTTGGAAAAACATGGAAAAAACCACCTGGAAGCACAGGATGGAATTTCCGAGCTGATTTTTGGACTTGGTGGGGTTCACTGAAGACCTGGGAATTCAAGGTGGACTTGGAGTCCAGGAAGGGTTTTGTGGGATTCAAGAAGGACCTAAAGCCTCTCCTGAAGGATCAAACCCACTCTTGATCCGTGTTTTCGGCTCCACGCTTTTCCAGTGGCTGTGAATCCACGCCAAGACCCTCCAACACTTCCCAAAATCAGGTATTGATCATTGTCTTTCCAATATTATCCATCCTCACTGCCAACGAGCACAGAAAAAGGGTTATTTTTGCCTTAACAGCCATTCCCATCGGGAATGTGCTCGGAATCGGGTCCCGTTCGGAAAACACGGAACAAATAATCAGAAAACATCTGGAGAAGTAAATATTGCGAGCAGTTTTCCAAAAAAGAGCCTTAAAATCCCCCTCTCCCCGCTCCGTGTCCACATTAAGACTCCCACGTTAATAAAACTCGGATCCGATGTCGGTTTTGGGAGGAAAAAAAGAGGGAAAAGAAACAAATCTTCCTAATAGGATAAAGCTCAAAAATTTTAGTTGAGCAAGAGGCAATAAAATTAAGCTCCTGCCAAAGCTAATTTTAATGGGATTTAGCCCTGGAATTATGGCTGTGTGGAATTGCTTAATCCCTTTTTCCTCTCCAGTGCGTGTGAAGGGATTTCCTCCTCCTCCTCCAGCATTCCCAGGAGAAAAGCGTCACCTCTGACCTGTACCCAGATCCATGGTGGAATTCGGATGGATCTGGGATCCTGGAAGTGTCCAAGGCCAGGTTGGACAGGGATTGGAGCAACCTGGGATAGTGGGAGGTGGAACTGGATGGGCTTGAAGGTCCCTTCCAAACCATTCCGGGATTCCAGGAGAGTTCAGGAGTTGTTTAAAGCCCTTCCCTATGGATCCCCACCCAGTCCAGCCCCCATCCCATCCCAGGGGAAAGCCTGGTGGGAATATTGGGTTTTCCTTCTAAAAACTCCCCCGGAACCAGGTCATGGCCAGAACGGGGCCCAAGGGACACAGGAATTCCCGGTGGCCTCGTGGGATGGACCAACAGCTCCTCCCACTGCCATCGGCCAGCTCCACACCCCTCCGGGAGGGAATTCCCACTCCTTCAGATCCCAGATTTCTGTTCCAGGTGCCAGGATCCAGCTCCGCGTGCTCCTCCATCCCTTATTTCGGCCAAGCCCAAGGATGGGTGCTTTTTCTTGGAGCTTTTTGGAGTTCCAAGATCTTCGAAGAGCCACGGCTTGGTTTCCATCCATCCTTTCTCCCGCTGTTCCATTTCCCATCAGAATTAATTATCCCTGTCCAAAGGAACTCCAGGCCTCCTCCGGACCCTCTCCGATGAGGTTTCTGTGCTGACAGAGTTGATGGACGAGCGAATCCATCCCGAATATTTGGGCTGGAGGAGCCTGGCAGGGAATCTCCGCAGGGATCCGCGGGAGGTCGAAGCGGTGCTTGAGCATTCCCGGGGGTGGCCGAGCCGGCTGCGCTTGCTTTTCCGGGATGAGCCGAGATTTTGGGAATCATTAAAAGCCACCGGCTGAGGTTTGGGCGTTAATGAGCAGCCTCTGGGAGCGGCGGGCGTGGAATTGGCCGGAGAGCCAGGAGCAGCATTCCCAGTTAATTCCTGGTTAATATTTAAACAGCAGCACTGCTGGATTCCGGCTATTCCGGCTTCCCACGGGCAGGGATGCGACGGAGCGTGGCCCCTGCCCTTGGCCTGCCCGCCTCCAGCTGTCTTTCCAAGGTTTTTAAGCCAAATCCGTATGGATTTTGCTTGACTAACAGATCCATTGGATTAAAGGAGGAATTTGACAATGAGGGTGGGGGAACACTGGAGAATCCGTGGATGCTCCATCTCTGGAATATTCAAGGCCAGGTTGGATGGGGCTTGGAACAACCCGGGATAGTGGAAGGTGGCCCTGCCCGTGGAATGGGGGTGGAACTGGATGGTTTTGAGGTCGTTTCCAACCCAAATTCCACGTTTAAGGTCCTTCCTGCAATATGCACCTTGACCCAAGTTGTGCCCTCCACTCGGACATTCCCACCCAAACTGGCTTTGGCCAACCTGGAACAACCGGGATCATCCGGAAAGCTCAACCCAAATTCATCTCCAAAGTGGGCACCAGGGGCTTCCAGGAACTGGAAAATCATCTTTATTAATGGAAAATCACCTTAATTATTAGAAAATAACTGCTGCAGACGCTGGATTGCATCCCAGAAATCCCGACAGATAAAATCCCAGGGAGCTGCTCACCCAGGAAGTAAAACCAGTTCTAACTAAAAACCCAGCTGGTTGGGAAACCCGGCTTTGGTTTTGAGGTCTCCTCAAATCCTTCTCCAGGCAAAGCCAGCCCAGATCCCTCATTTTCTCCTCACACTCCCCGTGCTCCACCCGGACCATCCTGGCCATTCCTCACTGGACTCTCCCAGCTTTTTCAGGTTTCTGACAACCCAGAACTTCCTGAGGTTCAAACAAGGATTAAATCCTCCCTGGACCTACCGAGGTGTTCCCAACTTCCCTCGCTCACCCGGGATAACCCTCCCCAGGATTCCTGGATCCTCCACCGATTTGTCCATCCCGTGGCTACACCCGGCCTTGCTGAGCTTCGGGAAGTTCTTCCCAACCTGTCCTGGACCCACGGGATCCCTCCGAGCTCCGGCCCTGCCCTCGAGCCTGTCTGGAGCCGGGGGTGGCTCCCATCTGCTCCGTGGATGATTGATAAGGAGATGGATCGGGAGAGGAGCCGGGATGGGCCGGGGAGGAGCCAACCACTGGGTTGGGAATGAACCTTTAACCATCACCACCCTCTGAGCTGGATGATCCAGTTTTTATCCATCGGTCTGGATTCCGATGTCCCAACTTGGACAAAAGGGTGAGGGATACATCCCTGAAGCCTTTCCGGGACACTCTGAAGGTGATTGGCCATGAATAAAGGTGATATTCCAGTAACAAAGGTGATTTTCCATTAATAAGGGTGATTTTCTGATAATTAAGGTGATTTTTCATTAATAAAGATGGTTTTCTGTGAATAAAGGTGATTTTCCAATGAAAAAGGTGATTTTCCCATAATTAAGGTGATTTTCTGTTAATAAAGATGATCTTCCATGAATAAAAGTGATTTTCCAAAGAAAAAGGTGATTTTCCAATAATTAAGGCGATTTTCCGATAATTAAGGTGATTTTCCGGTAATAAAGATGATTTTCCATGAATAAAAGTGATTTTCCAAAGAAAAAGGTGATTTTCCAATAATTAAGGCGATTTTCCGATAATTAAGGTGATTTTCTGATAATTAAGGTGCTTTTCCATTAATAAAGATGATTTACCATGAATAAAAGTGATTTTCCAAAGAAAAAGGTGATTTTCAATGAAAAAGGTGATTTTCTATTAATAAGGGTGATTTTCTGATAATTAAGGTGATTTTCCATTAATTAGGGTGATTTTCCGATAATTAAGGTGATCTTTCATTAATAAAGATGATTTACCATGAATAAAGGTGATCTTCCGATAATTAAGGTGGTTTTCGATTAATAAAGATGGCTTTCCATGAGTAAAAGAGATTATCCAACGAAAAAGGTGATTTTCCAATAATTAAGGCGATTTTCCGATAATTAAGGTGGTTTTCCATTAATAAAGATGGCTTTCCATGAGTAAAAGTGATTTTCCAACGAAAAAGGTGATTTTTCCAATAATTAAGGTGATTTTCTGATAATTAAGGTGATTTTCTGATAATTAAGGTGATTTTCCATTAATAAAGATGATTTTCCATGAATAAAAGTGATTTTCCAATGAAAAAGGTGATTTTCCATTAATAAGGGTGATTTTCTAATAATTAAGGTGATTTTCCATTAATAAAGATGATTTTCCATGAATAAAAGTGATTTTCCATTAAAAAGACAGTTTTCCACGAATAAAGGTGATTTTCCAGTGAAAAAGGCGATTGTCTATTAATAAAGGCAATTTTCCATTAATAAGGGTGATTTTCCAATAAAAAAGGTGATTTTCCAATGAAAAAAGTGATTTTCCATGAATCAAGACCATTTTATATCAACAAAGTTGATTTTCCCTAAATAATTTCCCCTCACCCACGGATTACAAAACCTCCAGCACAGACCCAAATTTATTCCTGGCAATTTTATCCCGGCAACCTCCGGCAGAACAACAAAACCTAACGAATTTAAAAAATAAAAAAAACCCCAATAAATCCAGCAGGGATTTTTTTTTCCCGCCTGGAACAGGAAGCGGCACCATTCCCCAGCTTCCCGAAAATCGGGGAGAGCGAGCGGCCCGAAATAGCTCAGCTCCGTGGCAAAGCCAGGAATAGAAATGAAAATCCTGGCTCCTAATCCTCGGCTCTAATCACGGCCCCGCGAGGCTCCGTACTCTGAATTACGGCCCCCGCTTCCGAGAAAACTTCAAAGATGGGTTTTTTTTGGAGTTACGTAACCGGAATTTTGGGGCATAAGTGCTGGGAGGAATTAGGGAAAAATCCGCCTAATCCGGAGCCGCCTTCGCCACAGGAAGTGGGGAATCCAAGGATATTAAAAAAGAGGCAGGAGCCAGAGCTTCGTCCCCGATTTCGGAGGGAGAAATGTGGGATACAGGCGTTTTCCTGGGAAATATTGGAGGGTGGAATGAGGAAGGGGAGGTAAATCTTGTTGGGTTTGTGCTGGGAATGCGTTTTCCGCCGGTTATCCCCAAATATCCGCGCGTTTCCTCGGATGGTTTATCCCCCGAGAGCTTCGTGATCCCAATAAACTCCAGGATCAAAGTGAGGGATTGGATTTAAGGAAGGAGGCCCTGGCAGCTGTGGAGCCTGGAAAATGGACTCAAGGATCTTGGAAGTCTTTTTCAGCCTTAAAAATTCCACGGAAAACTCGCCCGGATGGGTGGGATGAGCCCTGGCACTGCTGAAGCACCCCCAGCATTGGGAAAAGGGGAAGGAAGTTGAGGTCAAAGGAATTGTTGAGTTGGGAGATCTCCCATGGGGGGAATCAAATATCTGGGAAAAATCTGGGAATGCTGGGAGATCCCATCAAAGACATCCGGCAATGCCCCATCCCTGGAAGTGTCCAAGGCCAGGTGGGACGGGGTTTGGAGCGACCCAAACCATTGGAAGGGACCTCAAAGACCACGGAATTCCGACTCCTCTGCCACGGACAGGGATATCCAAGGTCGCTCGGAGCACGGGCTGGATTTTTGCCGTGAAATGGGTGGGAATAAGTCAAAACAAGGCAAAAAACCATTGGAAGACTGAATTTGGGATCCTTCCCAAGATCCAGCCCCATGGTTTGGGAAATTCAGGCTTTTTAGGGGAAGAGTTTGAAGCTGGGGAATTTCCTGGTGATCCTTAAATTAAAAAAAGCCTTCAGGACAACTCAGCTGGGAAGGATCCAGCTCCTTGCCGTGGAAGGGTGGAAAGAGGAGATAATTCCGTGTCCTGAGGACACAAATCCTTGGATTATGCAGAGTCCGACAGAAGTGAAAATGGGAAAGAGAGGAGCAGAGCAAACAAACACTGGAGTGGAATTCCCAGAGAAGTTTTGGCTGCCCCATCCCTGGAAGTGCCCAAGGCCAGCTCGGATGGAGCTCGGAGCAACCCGGGATTTTGTGGAAGTTCTCCCAGGGGGATTGAACTGGAAAAAAGCAGGGATGAGGCTGTTCCACCACAGGCAGCAAATAAAAGGGAGAATAAAAAGCCTGGATTTCAACAATTCCAACAGTTTCCTCCCAACATTCCCTTCCCTGGGCTGGAAAAAAGCAGGGATTGGGATCCCTCGGAGGCTGCTCCAAGGGCAGGAAGAGCCCGTGGTGGTTTTCCCGACCACTGGAGCCAGGGAGACGTCGCTGCCAGGCTGCTCTCCTCGGCCCGTCCACCCTGTGGATAAAAGATTGGGAAAAGAAGGATTTGCCCTGGCATGCCGTGGTCTGGGAATGGGATGAGGTTCTCACAGCACCGGGGAGTGGCAGGTTGGAGAAATTCCTCTTTGTCCTTAAAGGATGGGATGGAGGAAGGGAAGGGATGGAGTTTTTAGGGTTGATCCAGATCCATACGGAAGTTTCAACGGGATCGACAACTCCAGGCTTTAAAAACTTCCTTTATTTTTCTTTTTTTTGCTCCCAAAGTGGAGCAAAAACGTCATCAAACCATGGAAATTTCATGGAAGAACTTAATGGAAGAACTTCATCAGGTGATCAAACCCACGGTTTGGGTGGGAAGGGAAAATCCCAGCTCCCAATATCCCAGGGTGCTCCAAGCTGGCTTTGGACACTTCCAGGGATGGAGCAGCCGCAGCTTCTCTGGGAATTCCATTCCAGCCTCCTCCACCCTTCCAGGGAGGAATTCCTTCCCAAATCCCATCCATCCCTGCCCTCTGGCAGTGGGAAGCCATTCCCTGTGTCCTGTCCCTGCATTCCTTGTCCCAAGTCCCTCTCCAGCTCTCCTGGAGCCCCTTTAGGCCCCAGAACCGGCTCTGAGATCTCCTCGATCCTTCCCTTCTCCAGGCTCTTTCCTCACACCAGGAGATGCCATCCAGCTAGGAAACATCAAAATTCATCAAAACAACAAATTCATCCAACATTNCACCAGGAGATGCCATCCAGCTGGGAAAACCCAACATCTGGGTGAAGAAACCCCTGGAATTCCAAGCCTTAAGCTCCTCCTGGAGGCAGGACGTTGGGAAGGAAGGCCTTGAGGATCTGCTCCGCGCGGTTTTTCCGGAGCAAGTCCTCGTTTTCTCTTCCCACCGGAGGCTCGTCCTGGAGGAAAGCTGGGAATCCCTGCAGGGACCTGGAAAACCCTCGGGCAGCAGATGCTGCCGAGATTTATGTCACTGATCCACCTGTTTTCCAAACCCGGGCACGGCGGGTTCTTCCCAGCGCCTTCCGGGAAAGGAAATAAACGGAGAGAATTCCAAGGAAAAACGGTGGGAGGCTCAAAGCGGGTGTTTTATAGGTTTGAGTCACCTTTTATCCCACAACGCTGATTTTTTTGGGATATCTTGGAGTCAGGAAAGTGGGATTTGATCCTGGAGAGCTCCGGCAGGCGTATTCCAGGGATTGGATTTTAAGGAATTCCCCTTGGATGTTCCAGCTCAGCCACACTTGATGCAGGAAGATTTAAATGCTGCATTTTATCTTCTCTGGTATCCCAGTGCCTTTGGAATCGGGACACGCAAAAAAAAAGTGGGAATCTCAAGGAATAACTTGGGCACAACTTCCTGGCAGACNAGATTTAAATGCTGCATTTTATCTTCTCTGGTATCCTGGTGCCTTTGGAATGGGGACATGCCAAAAAAAGTGGGAATCCTGAGGAATAACTTGGGCACAATTTCCCAGCAGATGGGATCTGGGTAAAGACCTCTCATATTCCAAGATTCCTGTGTTTTGCTCCAAGGAAAACTCTCCCGATGGTCAAAGATCCATTTCCTTGTCCTTCAAGCTTCCACTTGAAATTCCAGGTGCTTGGCAACAGCAAATTCCCTGTGGATTCCAAGGGCTGGCGCATCCTTGACCCGCATGGGTGGGACGGAACATCCCCATGGATGTGAGGAATGGATTGGGAGCGGCCTCCAGCATCTCCAACCAAACCTGGAGACGCTCTGCTTCCTAAATCCTAAATTTTAAGGGAAGCTCCAGGTGTGAATTCCAATAAAAACTTCCCCCACTCATCCCAAATTCCCTTTTCTGATCAGACGAGCTGAGCTTATCCAGAGATCTTTAAATAAGAATTCATGGGATGAAACTTGGACTGGGAGGTTCCACCAGGAAACCTCCGGAGCTCCTTCCCAGCTCTGAGAAACGCCACCAAGATCTGGGAAAACACTCATGGAATCATGGAATGGTTTGGGTTGGAAGGGCCCTTCCTGATGACCCAGTTCCAGCCTTTTCCGTGGGCAGGGACACCTTCCCCTATCCCAGGTTGCTCCAAGTGGCCTGGGATGCTGCCAGGATGGAGAAAATGAGGGAATGTGATTTTTTTTCCAGCCAGGATATGAGGATCAAGGGTGGGATGCAGCCGAGGTTCGGCTGAGCCGATGGGACTCGTCCCCGTCACCTCCAGGGATGCAGGTGGAAATTCCAGTCTGCAGGAATTTCTGCTCCCTCTAGTGGCATCCGAATTATTTAAAATTTTAATGTAGTTTTTAAAGCTCCAAGACCTGGGATCTGCTCAATCCAAATCCCTGGAAAGACCAAGACCTGGAATTCCTGGAGATTCGAGGCCACGCAACCCTCGATCAGCCAAACCCAGCCTGGGGCTAAATTCCTCTTCTCCTCCAGCAGATTTCCAGGGATTAAACCTTCCTGTCTGAGAGTCCAGCCCTCCTCCCACCTGATCCAGCGGCTTTGCATCCCATAATACACCTGCCAGGCCCAAGCACTGGGAACAGGGAATGCGTGGGCGGAGGACTGGGAGGATTAAGTGACCTGCAGTGTCCGTGCTGGATCCAACGGGGGAATCGGATCCGATGTGGGAATCGCCCCAGGGAGAGGCTGATCCCACCTTGGGAATGCTCCTTCCCCCAGGGAGAGGCTGATCCCACCTTGGGAATGCTCCTTCCCCCAGGGAGAGGCTGATCCCACCTTGGGAATGCTCCTTCCCCCGGGGAGAGGCTGATCCCACCTTGGGAATGCTCCTTCCCCCAGGGAGAGGCTGATCCCACCTTGGGAATGCTCCTTCCCCCAGGGAGAGGGGGGAATTCTGCCCCTCTGCCCTACTCGGGTGAGATCCCACCTGGAATTCTGCATCCAGCTCTGGGGTCCAACAGCAGGAGGACGTGGAGATGCTGGAGCAGATCCAGAGGAGGCCATGGAGATGCTCCAAGGGCTGGAGCCCCTCTGCTCTGGAGCCAGGCTGGGAGAGCTGGGAATGTCCAGCCTGGAGAAGGGAAGGATCCAGGGAGACCTCAGAGCCCCTTTCCAGGGCCTAAAGGGGCTCCAGGAGAGCTGGAGAGGGACTTGGGACAAGGGATGGAGGGACAGGACACAGGGAATGGCTTCCCACTGCCAGAGGGCAGGGATAGATGGGATATTGGGAAGGAATTCTTGGCTGGGAGGGTGGTGAGGGGCTGGAATGGAATTTCCAGAGAAGCTGTGGCTGTTCCATCCCTGGAAGTGTCCAAAGCCCGGCTGGATGGGGCTTGGAGCACCCTGGGATGGTGGAAGGGGTCCCTGCCCATGGAATTCTGTGATGTTTAAGGCCCCTTCCAACCCAAACCATCCCACAACTCCGTGATTCCACGACTCCGTGATTCCACGTCTGCCTGCAGTGAACGACCCCAAATCCACCTCCCTCCCCGAAATCCCCCTGCCCCACAAGGTCCCCCTTTCCCAGGCTCAGAGATTCCACCACAGCCTCTCCCAGGACCTCGGGAAGGCGGAACCTCCCCCGGCGCGTGGAGCCGAGGCCGCCCCTGATGTCCCACATGAAAGCCCTCGCTGAGCCGGGAATTCCTGTTCCCATCCAGCCGCAGTTTCTGGGTGCCAGACGTTGGGAGCAGGAGCTGGGAACAGGAATTCCGCCCCTGCTTGGTCTCCTCAGCCTGGCTGGGTCCTTAACGTGGCCAAAGGCATCAATTAAGAGAAGACAAATCCATTAATTAACGACCTGCCTCAGGTTGCCCACAAAACTGTGGCTGCCTCATCCCTGGAATTGCTCCAAGCCAGGCTGGAGCAACCTGGGATAATGGGAGGTGTCCCATCCAAAAAAGATGGATTTTAAGGCTCCTTCCAACCCAAACCATTCCGTGATTCCGTGATTTGCAGCTTTCAACCCATAAAAGATGAAACAACGACAGAGTAGCAGCACAAACATCTCCAAACGTTGTCCATGGACCTTGGGAATTGAGCACTGGCTCCCTTCTCCTTCCCGAGGGAAATGATCCCTGCCAGGAGCTCCCCAGGCCTGTGGGACGAGCCCTGGCTGTGGCGTGAATCATCCCGACTCCTCAGGGAGATCTTATCCAGGGAAATCATTTCAAACCACGCCGGGCTCCAAACCTGAATTTCCAATCCTAAAAACAAATTTTAGAGGCCAGGAAATTATTCCTTTAAGAAGCCTTTCTGCAGGGAACATCTAAACTGTCCCTAAGGTGGAGAAACACCTTTTCCTGATGTTCTTGCCTCTTTTTTCCTTGTTTTGTGGAGGATCCAACTCGCTGGAGACCCAGGAAGGGTCAAGCTGGAGGAAGNGGAACAACCCGTAAAATACCTTTACCCGAGACCTGCAGGATGAGGGTTCTTCTCTTTTCCTGATGTTTTTCCCTCTTTTCTCCTCGTTTTGTGGAGGATCCAACTCGCTGGAGACCCAGGAAGGGCTGAGCCAGAGGAACGACCCATAAAATACCTTTCCCCGAGACCTGCAGGATGAGGGCTCTTCTCCTTTCCTGATGTTTTTCCCTCTTTCTCCTCGTTTTGTGGAGGATCCAACTCGGTTGAGACCCACAAAGGGTCGAGCTGGAGGAACAACCCATAAAATACCTTTGCCCAAGACCTGCAGGATGAGGGCTCCTCTCTTTCCTCCCGGAGACCACCAGGACAAGGAATTCCCAACTTCACCCCACCCTTACCTTTCCGTTTCCTCCTTCACCACGGAATACTGGCTGGGCTGCCGGCTCGACCGCGGCTCCTGCGCCTTCTCGCTGCCCTCCAGCTCCTGCTCCAGGGACGAGCTGGTGCTGCCCTCCCTGCTGACATTGCTGCTCCTCCCGGGGCTGTTCTCCGTGGAAGCCCGCGGCGACTCCGTGTTCTGCTTCAGGGTCTGCAGCTTGGCCAGCGGGATGATGTCGCAGTTCTGGGGACGGTGCCACACCGTCCTCTGCGTGGTGGCATTGTAGTAGTAGAAGCGGGAGGTGTTGGGGTCGAAGAGCTCCCACCACTGGTTCTCATTGGTGCGCTTGATCCGCACGCCAGCGGGCGGGTCCCACACGCACTCCCCCGTGATGAGGTTGGCGTACATGCGCTCCCGGGTCCGAGGCTCGATGATTTCCACCCATTCCAGCCTGGAAAAGGACAAGGAGAGGAGGGAAATGTCAACAGAATGATCTTGGAAGGCCACCTGAACCGTCTGATGATGCCGCAACTCGATGCGAGCGTGGTGGTGAAGAGCGACTTCACGGCTCTTCCTTCCACCCCCACCGAGTCTATCGTGGCCAAGGCACGATGATTTCCAGCCATTCCAGCCTGGAAAAGCACAAGGAATGAGGAGAAACTTCAACCAAGGTCCCTTCCAACCCCAACCATCCGATGGCCGCATGACTCGGCGCTCGCAGTGAGCACGGGATGGAGAAGAGAAACAACTCTTCCTTCCACCCCCATTGAGGCTCCCCGGTCTGAGACTCAATGATTTCCACCCATTCCAGCCTGGAAAAGAACAAGGAGAGAGGAGAAATGTCAACCAAGGTCCCTTCCAACCCCAACCATCCGATGGCTGCACGACTTGGAACTTGCAGTAAGCACGGGACGGAGAAGAACAACTCTTCCTTCCACCCCCATTGAGGCTCCCCGGTCTGAGACTCAATGATTTCCACCCATTCCAGCCTGGAAAAGAACAAGGAGTGAGGAGAAACTTCAACCAAGGTCCCTTCCAATCACAACTACCCAACGGTTCCGCAACTTGTCGCTCGCAGTGAGCATGGGATGGAGAAGAGAAACAACTCTTCCTTCCACCCCCATTGAGGCTCCCCGGTCTGAGACTCAATGATTTCCACCCATTCCAGCCTGGAAAAGAACAAGGAGAGGTGGGAAATTTCAGCCAAGGTCCCTTCCAACCCCAACCATCCGACGGTTCTGCAACTCGGCGATCGCAGTGACCATGGGACAAAGAAGAGCAACAACTCTTCCTTCCACCACCATCGAGTCTCCCGGGTCCAAGACTCAATGATTCCCACTCATTCCAGCCTGGAAAAGAACAAGGAGAGGTGGGAAATTTCAGCCAAGGTCCCTTCCAACCCCAACCATCCGACAGTTCCGCAACTCGACGCTCGCAGTGAGCGTGGGATGAAGAGCGACTTCACAACTCTTCCTCCCACTCCCATCGAGTCCCACAGAGAGATTTACACAAAACAGAGACTTTCCAAGGGGCTTCCAACCAATCCCTGATTTTCAGCTCCCAGGGGAAATCCAGCAAGTCCACAAAACACACACCCGGGGCCGGAGCACCCCAATGTCCACCCCGGGTCATGGCTTCCACCCCAAGCCCTCTGCAGCCGAACCCTTGAGGGTCCAGACCCGGGGTTGGAGCACGTTCTACGCGACGTCAGCAAAGGTAATGGGAGCACTGGATGGACTGGAATCACCAACCTGGCAAAGAACTTCTGCATGACCACCCCACAGCCCACCAAACCCAGCAGCATTTCCCACAAAAACTCCAAAATGATGGATTCGACCTCCTCCGGCCCAGCTGGAGCCACACTGCTCCCTGGCACAGATCCCGAAGCTCCTTCCCTCTGTCCCAATTTCGACACCAGGAAGAGGCGTCAGCTCTGTGGGATCCACCTCCGGCACCATCCCAAAACCACCGGCCCCAAAACACCTGGGCTGGGTGACAACCACGGGCGGGGCGGTTGGACAACCGCCCACCAGCCGAAACCTGATGGGGGTGGGGATGGAGATGGGGAGGATGGAACCACGTCCTGAGCTCCATGGAAAGGAGTGGAGGGGAATCATGGAATGGAATGGAGTAGAATGGCCGCAAGGGCAGGGACCCCTTCCACCATCCCAGGGTGCTCCAAGCCCCATCCAACCTGGACTTGGACACTTCCAGGGATGGAACAGCCACAGCTTCTCCAGGAATTCCATTCCAGTGCCCCACCACTCTCCAAGGGAAAAATTCCTTCCCAAATCCCATCTAACCCTGCCCTCTGGCAGTGGGAAGCCATTCCCTGTGTCCTGTCCCTCCATCCCTTGTCCCAAGTCCCTCCCCAGCTCTCCTGGAGCCCCTTGAGGCCCTGGAAGGGGCTCTGAGCTCTCCCTGAAGCCTTCCCTTCTCCAGGCTGGACATTCCCAGCTCTCCCAGCCTGGCTCCAGAGCAGAGGGCCTCCAGCCCTTGGAGCATCTCCGTGGCCTCCTCTGGATCTGCTCCAGCATCTCCACGTCCTTCTGCTGCTGGACCCCAGAGCTGGAGGCAGAATTCCAGGTGGGAGCTCACTTGAGCAGGGCAGAGGAGCAGAATTCCCCTTTTCCTGCTGCCCACACTGTGGGATGAGCCTGGGATATGGGGAATTTCCAAAACCAGAGCACGTGGATGGGTCACGTGAAGCTTCTCACCCACCAACACCCCCAATTCCACCTCCCCAGGGCTGCTCTCCATCCTTTCCCCCCAATCCACGTTTTCCTGGAATTGCCCTGACCCCCCTCACCCAGAAACACAACCAAAGGGATATTTGGGGATCATCCCGCAGCAACAGGAGCTTAGAAATTCCAAAAGGGATTAAAAGAAGCCGTAATCCCAAAGAACAAAGAATTCCAGCGATTTTTCAGATTACCCCAAACACTGCTCGTGTCACCCCTGGATAATCCAGAGGGTGCCTGAGACGTTCCGGATTCTGCATCTTTATTCAAATTCCTCTCTTTTTTTGCATGCTTTTATGTAAAAAAATTGAAGGAATTAAATCAAGTTATTTGGGATTTATCCTCCTCTGCATTTCCAAGGCTTTTAAGGAACGTCTAGAAATAGACGAGAAGGAATAAAAAGCTAAGCCAGGCTTATGAAGGAAGGCGCCGCTTAAACCTGACACATCCAGGGAATCACAGTGATGGATCACATGGATTGCATCCCCACACCTTTTCCTGGGAGTGAATCCCTGGAGGCTCTCCAGAAATGCCCAATTTGCAAGAAAAAAAGTCCCTGGAGGGGGGTCCCGGGTGTCAGCCCGGCCCTGAGCCCTCAGCTGCTCCAGCTCATTTTCCAGTGGAATTGAAACCTCTGGATCAAAAAAAAAGTGGGATTTTCAGGTTGGGGGTTCCCAGCTGGGATCAAATCCCCCTAAAGGAAGAGAACTCCCTCTTGGAAAAGAGAGGAAAATCCCCAATTCAGCTTTTCCCTGCAGGACGGAGGCCAAAAGCAGCTGGAGTGGAGTCGATCCTGAATCGTGGCTCATCTCATCCCGAAAAATTCGGATCAGATCCCGCACGGAACTGCAACTGGAAGCCACTTCCAGCTCTGGAGAGTTGGATCAGCAACGGGATTGGCCAAAGAACCATCCAAGGTGGCCAAAAATGCCTGGTTCGTCCCAGCCTGGGCAAGGTTTGGGATTCCCGGGATATGGAGGGGCTGGGAAAGGCAACGGGATGGTCTGGAAGGTCCCTTCCAACCTAAACCATTCCATGTTTTTTATGAGGAGCAACTCAAATTCCCAGTTCTCAACAAGGGTTTGGAGACCTTGGAAGGGGCTCCGCAGCACCTTGGGGTCCTCTGCTCCCCAAATCTCCTGCTCCCGGGTGATCTCAACCCAAAATATCCAAGAGATCCAAGAACAAAACATGTCCAAGAACCCAAATCCCCCCATTAGAGCCCAATCCCCCGGAGACGACGATTCCCATCTTATTTCCCATCTTATTTCCCATCTCATTTCCCATCTTATTTCCCATCTTATTTCCCATCTTATTCCCCATCTTATTTCCCATCTTATTTCCATGCTCAAAATTAATTAAAACCCCTCCAAACGTCATAAAAATTTAAATTAATCACAGAATTATTAAATGAGTTGGGGCTTTTAAAGCCCATCCGTTCCAACCCCTGCCTGGTATTTTATTTATTATTAATGAACATTAATTATTGCACCCTTTTCTTTATTCATTATTTAATTACTTTAGTTATTACACCCTTTATTTTATTTATTACTGATTTTTCGGGAATATTTACCTTAAAACACTGCTTTAACCTCTGGAAAAAACCACAATTCCTTAAAGCCAGACCTTGGAAAACCCCGGCTGAGGAGGGCGGAACCGAATCCCTGGAATAATCCAGGGAATATCAAAATCTGGGGGAGCTGGGGTGTTTTTCCACACCCCAATTCCATTTTTAGGGAAGCACATCATCAACCCCAAAGGTGGAATCGTTCTTGGCTGTTCCTGAGGGATGCAGTGGGAAAAAAATCAGGGCAGAGGAGCAGATTCCTCCTACAGCAGCTGGAGCTGCTGGAAAAGCTGGCAGTGGGATGGAGTGAAAGGAAAATATTCCAGCTTTTCACACCCAGGAGGAGTCGCCCGCTCCGGGCGCAGCTGGGGAGGTGCTAAACGGGAAAAAAAAATCATGGAATGAGGGCTGGGTGAGGGGTGGATCCTCCGCCAGTCCATGGAGAACGGGAAAATGGCTCCAGGATTTCCACTGGTTGCTCCGGAAAAACCGAGCCATGGAATCGCTGCGGTCCCACCCCTCGCCGTGGGATTTTGGGAAGTGGAGCGTTCTGTCCCCAAAATTCCGAGGGAACCTGTCCTCTGCCCACCACGCAGCAGAAATGGAGGTGATCATGGAAAATCATGGAAGGGTTTGGGTGGGAAGGAACCTTTGAAGGTCTCCTCGTTCCATGGGCACCTTCTCCAATCCCAGGGTGCTCCAACCTGGCCTTGGACGGTTCCAGGGATGGGGCAGCCACAGATTCTCTGGAAATTCCAGTCCAGGGCCTCCCTGCCCTCCCAGGGAGGAATTCCTTCCCAAATCCCATCTATCCCTGCCCTCTGGCAGTGGGAAGCCATTCCCTGTGTCCTGTCCCTCCATCCCTTGTCCCAAGTCCCTCTCCAGCTCTCCTGGAGCCCCTTTAGACCCTGGAAGGGGCTCTGAGCTCTCCCTGGATCCTTCCCTTCTCCAGGCTGGACATTCCCAGCTCTCCCAGCCTGGCTCCAGAGCAGAGGGGCTCCAGCCCTTGGAGCATCTCCGTGGCCTCCTCTGGATCTGCTCCAACATCTCCACGCCCTTCTGCTGTTGGACCCCAGATCTGGATGCAGAATTCCAGGTGGGATCTCACCCGAGCAGGGCAGAGGGGCAGAATTCCCCCCTCTCCTGCTTCCCACGCTGTGGAACACTGGGAATTCCCGACGTGACCACCCACAGCCAGGTCCTATCCCATTTTTTACCAGTCCCTCAGGACAGGAGGGAACGTCAGGCAAAATCAGAGCCGGAAAAGCGCTGACGAGGCGGAGAGAGCCAACCCTGAAGCCACCTCGGGGGAAAATAAATTCCCTATCCAAGCGAATCCGCCGGCCCCGGCCGCTGCTCGTTCCTTTCCGATCAAATAAAAAGAGGGAAAAATCCGGCTCTGGGAGGCGGGAGCCGTCGGATCTGGGTGTTTGACGGGGAAGGGATGTGACTCCCCCCGGGAAGGTTCAAGGGCGGCCACGGGGAAGAGGAAAAGTCAGCGGGAATATGATGGGATGGTCGGGAGAAGCAGGGAAGCATGGAATGGTTTGGAAAGGGTCTTAAAGATTATCCAGTTCCGTGGGAAGGGACATCTCCACTATCCCAGGGTGCTCCAAGCCTTGTCCAGCCTGGCCTTGGACACTTCCAGGGATAGGGAAGTCACAGCTTTTCCAGGAATTCCATTCCAGCTCCTCACCATCCCCCCAGGGAAGAATTCCTTCCCAAAATCCAACCTAAATCTCTCCATTTTTAATTCCAAACCGTTCCCCCTCATCCCTGTTCCTCTGATAATCTGAAGCCTCAGCTCTGGGCAAAGCCGATCCTGCTTGGACCTAATTTCCCTCTTTTTGGAGGATTCGGGAATTTAAAACAGCTCCTCCAACTTCTTCCCCTCAAGTCTTTGCTCGGAGCTGCTCCTTTCCCACCAAAATCCCAGGAATCGATGCGGAAGTCTGATCCTGCTCCTCTCTGATCCCAAAAAATGCTCACTCAGCCGTTTTTCCCCGTGAACCGCAGTGCTCAATAAATTCCAAACCGTTTTAGGCGCGGAATGCTCGGAAATTTAAGCTCATCCTAATTCCGGTCGGCTCACGGAGTTAATCCCGGTGCCAGGAGCGACACCGGGGGAGGGCTCGAGTCCCACCTTGGCCAAGTGGCTCTGAGGGCAAATTAACCCTGGTGACACAAATTCCAGCTCCTTAAAACCCAGCTTAAATCCCAAAATTATCCAGGTTGGACGAGGATCAGAGCGACCTGCTCCGGCGGAAGGTTGGACTCGGCGACCTTCGAAAGCCCTTCCCAACCCAACCCATTTGATGTTTCCACGATCCCACAAGACTTTAACGACCTTATTACCACGGAAAACCTGGAAAAACCCCATTATCCCCAAAATCACGGCCGGCTCCTCCAAAACATCAACACGAGGAGGGTTTTTTTGTCGGGAAAAGCATCTCCAAAGGCTGATCCAACAGAAAAAAGCTCCTCTGGACGTTGATGATGATGAAGAGCTTTGTCCCTGCCTTGCTCAGCAGTTTTCCAGCTGGCGACCCCGGGAACAGGCGTCGGATCGATCCCTGAGCCATGAAATAAATCCATAAAGGGCTGGGCGGAAATCTGGGAGCTGAGCCAGCTCCGGGGCTGTGCTGGGAATGCAGAGATGGGAGAAACTCCACGGATGGAGACGTTGAGGTGCTTAAAAAGGGTGGGGGGGTCGTTAATTAAGGGAAAATTGCCTTAATTAGAGCTGTCGCATCCCCTTGGGGCAGCCACGGATTCTCTGGGAATTCCATTCCTGGGTCTCACCACCCTCCCAGGGAAGAATTCCTTCCCAATATCCCTGCCCTCTGTCAGTCTGAAAAAGTCCTGCTCTGGAATAGATTTTGGGATCCTAAAGCCTTGGAAAGAGATGAAGGAGAAGATGAAACTCTTGCCCCCAAGGCTGTCACTTCCAGCTTTTTTTTTTCTGGGAATAAAGAGAACAAGAGAGGCATTCTAGGAAGAAACAGAAGCCCTGGATTCTTCTCCTTCACATCCTTCAGGGACTGGAAGAAACGAGGGAGAGCCGGGGAGCCCAAGAGTCTGGGAAAAGATGGGAATGATGGGAGAAGCCTGGGAATGATGATTCCCAATTTAGCACCATTGAAACGTTGAGTTTCATGGAACCACGGAATGGTTTGGGTTGGAAGGGACCTTAAAGCTCGCCTGAACGTGGGTGGTGACACCTTCCCCCACCCCAGGGTGCTCCAGCCTGGCCTTGGACACTTCCAGGGCTGAGGCAGCCACAGCTTTTCTGGGAATTCCAATCCAGGGCCTCACCGTCACCAAACTCCTTCCCAATATCCAACGGAACCTCCTCATTTTTGGTTTCAAATTCCCAACCTTGACACGAGAAGGTCCTTTCTCTCTCCAACACCATTCCAAGGACTTTGAGAGTCCTTTTCCCTGCTCCACGGGGGGGTTTGAAGGCATCCCAAGACCTTTTGCTCCACCTTGCACCATCCCAACCATTCCCTTCACCACTGACGGCGGCGATTGGAAAACCATCGGATTTTTAATTGTCCGGAGGGAATCCAACAGCTAAAAATGAGTGGCAGGACCCTGAAGATCATTTATTTATCTACGGACCACCAGAGATCCAAACCTGGGATATTCCAGCTGCTCGGGAAGAGGTGGAATTTAGGGATAACACATCCCGGCGGATCCGACAGCGTCGGCGCTCAACTTCCTCCTTTGATTTGCTGGCGACACAACCCTGGGATTTGCAACCCAGGAATGATTTGCACCCCAAATGACACCCCCGGAGCAATTCCCGACTCCGGTTAAACCGGGATAACGCGTCTTGGGATGCGCCACGGCCTGGAATGCACTCCGGGAAAGCTCCCGGTGTGCTCCTGGCTGCCGAAGCTCTTCCTCAGCACTTTTGGGAGCCAAACCACGGAGGAGGAATTTTTTGCATCGGGGTGAACCTCCCAGATTTCTTGGAATTGCAGCTCTTGCCAGCTCCTTTCTGAAGGAATAAATATCTGGATAAATATCCGGCTTTTAAATATTGATATTCCGACGGATTCGGGAATTGCAGAGGCCTTGCTTGAGCTTTGGCTCCTCTGCAAAGGTGCTCAAGCAACAGAGGGTGGCTCCAAATGGAATTCATGGGATTAAATCTTCCCTGATCGTGGGCGAGCTGTGAGGAAATCCATGGAAAATCAGCATTTCCATGTGCTGCCGTCAGCTGATTCCGCCAGGGAATCAGGAGGTGGAATCCAAGAGGGAATCTGATGTTCCCTCATGCCGGGTCAAGCACCACCTAAAGGCTCTCAAATCGTGACGTTCTACACGATCCAAAATCCCATCCCTGCTGCCAGGCCCCCGTTCCCACCGGGAATCAAAATCCCAGAGGTTTGGGATGAGATTGATCCCCACAAATCACGGAATGTTTTGGGTTGGAAGGGACCTTCAAGACCATCTCATTCCGACCCCATTCCATGGGCAGGGACACCTCCCGCTATCCCAGCTTGCTCCAAGCCCTGTCCAACCTGGCCTTGGACACTTCCAGGGACGGGGCATCCACAGCTTCTCCGGGAAGTTCCACAAACCCCGCCCTCAGAGGAAAGAATTCCCAAAGAAGCCTTAAAAACAACCAATTTCAGAGGTGCGAAACCCCAATTTTCCCGTTATTCCTAAAAAAGCATCGCGGAGCAGAGGAGCAGGGAATGATTCCACACTTTTTTCCCCCCCCCTTTAATTGGTTGCTCCAGAGTTTCAAAGACAACTCCGGGAAATGACTTTCCATGGCTCCTAATGAAGCTGTGGAATTCGGCAACGCAGCCAAATCCCACAAATAGGTTCAAAGGAGAATCGGACGGGTTCAAGGAGGACGAGAGCTTTTAAAGGGGATATTCCAAGGTTAGGAAATCCCCAGGAGCAGGGAATGCTCTGCCCTGAGTGGTTCCCCCCCTTTTTTGGAGGAATTTTTTGCCGGGGAGAACGGAACGAAGCCGCGAGGAACATTCCTACCCCTCCCATCTTCCAGCATCCGTGCCTTGGGCATCGTCCCATCCCTTCCAGCCTGGAGGACACGGGGATAAGACTCCCAAAAAAAACCCTGGAGGCTTCAAAGAGCGGCTCCAGAAAGAGGAGAGGGCGGATCTTTTTTCCGTCTTATCGGAGCGGCTTTGGCCGCTTTCCGACGCTCCCAATCCGAAATTCACAGCGCTGGTGCTGGCGTTATCTCCTCTAAACTCCGAGGGAGAAAAAAAAGGAATCTAAGAAGCTGCCAGAGGGCTGATAACACAAACAGCCCGGGATGAATCGAGGATCCGCATGAAAGCAGCGAATTCGCCAGGATTCGACCTCCAGCCTCTCAAAGGAGCTCCGGGATTTTATCCGGAGGCTTTTGTGATCCGATATCTCTCCCGACACCAATTAATCACTTTTTAGCCTCTCGCCTTATTAAACCTCGGGGAGGTCAAGGGCTTGGGGATGTCAGCCCTGGAGAAGTTTGGATTTAAAGGGAAGAGGGCGAGCGAGGACAGAAGGATGGGAATTCTTTTTGCCGAGGGGCGGGAGAGGCGGCAGGACCAGGATGGAGCTGGAAGAGTTGTTCCTCATCCCGAAATTCTGGGAGAGGAGCTGGAGGACACCGGGGAATGGGAGAGGGAAGGAAAGAGGAGGTGGAGATCCCAGGGTGCAGGATACCCATCCGACATCTCCAGGGCTCTGGGACAGCATTCCCAAAAACACCTCGGAGCGTTTTAATGGATAAGAAACTTCCCGAGCTGGAGATCCCCCCGAAAATCCATTATCCCAGGAGAGCTTTGCGATCCATTATCCGTGGGTTTTTTATAATTTCCTACACCCTCACGGGTCTCCATCCAAACCAGATCCAAACCGATGGATCTAAATCCCACCTTTCCAACCAGGAGGACACCTTCCATTGACTTGTCCTCTTGGAGAAGCCGCATTCCCGGGGTTTGTGGGGCAGTTTTGGGATGGGAAGAGCCAGTTTTCCAACCTCCAAGGTGGGACTGAGGTGGGCGTTGGGTGAAGCTGGAGCGGATGATTCCCACCACGAGGATGGGTCATTTGGGATGGTGGCATTCCATGAAACCCCACTCCTCAAATCAGCTCTGATTCGCTCCCAAATCCCGAATTTTCAGCCCCGAGGTTTCCAGAAATCCGAGTGAAGATCATCCGAGTGAGACTCGCCAACACTGACTCTGATACTTCCTAAAAACCTGTAATAAATTAATCTTATTTTGCTTTTCCAGTCGAAATCTTCAGAGGAAAAGACGATTAACGGGTTATTAATGGGAATTTGGAAGGAGGGAATATCCAGAGGAATGCTTTGAACTCTAAGCCCGGGAACAAGCAACGACCTCCAGCAACCCGAGAAAAACCCGGAGTGATCAGAATCGAGGGAAGAAAGTTTCCCACCACCCCAAAAATTCCTGAAGAAAATGGAATTCTGCCAGTCTCAGGTGTCTCCGTTTTGTATTCCGTGTAAACAAGAACAGCAGGCTCCAGAAATCCAACACCACAGAAACTCCCGGCCAGAAAAGTCCATAAAAACACTGGAAAGGATGTGATTTTTCCTGATTTTCCTGGAATTCACGGTGGTTTTGCCGCTGTAAAAATCCCCTTTGTGAGAGGGATTCGTGCAGGAATCACCCCGGCTCAGCTCAACTGAGTTTTTATAATTCCCAATTTTTGCCCTCTTGGATTGTCAGGCTCCGGGGAATGGCTTCCCACTGCTGGAGGGCTGGGAAAGATGGGATATTGGGAAGAAATTCTTCCCTGGGAGGGTCTCAAAGCCCTGGAATGGAATTCCCAGAGAAGCCGTGGCTGCCCCATCCCTGGAATTGTCCAAAGCCAGGTTGGACCAACCTGGGATGGGGGAAAGTATCCAGGGGGAGTGGATGGGATTTTCCCTTCCCACCCAAACCATTCCATGATTCTCTGACTGATATCCCTGATTTTCCCCTAAGGATGGGGGTTTTTAAGGGGGAAAAAGCCAAGTTTGGCTTTTTGGGGGCAGTGGCAGCTGGGGGGAGGCAGAGAGGGAGCGGAGAGGGGAAGAATTCCGGCGGCAGCTGCTGAATCCTGACCCTCCCCACCACGTGTCCAAAACACCCTTTCCTTAAACTCCTGGTTTTTAACTCCTTAAGGAAAACCTCATTTCCGTAAATAATTCCAGTTCATCCCAACCCTGAGGGAAAAAAATTCAGTTTAAAGCTCGAAACTTAAAAAGGTGGAGCTTGGGTGGAGGAAAAGCCTGAGTGCAGATGAGGATTGGAAAAGTGGGATCCCCAACGTCATAGAGGGTGGAAAACAGCAGGAGAAGGACAAAGATTCCAACAAAACAGTAAAAATCCACCTTTTTCGGGGAATTCAAGCGGCGTTGGAGCTTGGGAAGTTGATACTTTATGGATTTCACGTGGGGAAAAGAAGGCCTAAATACACCTCCTTAAATTTACATTCCAGAATGGAATAACTTCAAATCCCAGCTCCAAGTCTGCCTTTCCTGAGATTTCCCATGGTAAACACCACTGGGAGGAAAAAGGGAATATTCGATAATGGCAAAAAACAAGGAATAACCCACGACAGACCTAAGGGAAAAAGTCAGAAAAAGTTGCTTTCCTGGCTAAGCCCAACCCCAAGCAGAGGAAAACGAGGCTCGGAGCACATCCCGTGCTTTTCTGAACTCCAAAATATCCGTGGAATGAGGTCGGGAAAACAGCCGAGAACGACGAACGCGAGAAAAACATTCCTCCTCCTCCTCCTCCTCCCTCCTTCGCCAGAGCCACGGCAAACACGGGCACGGCTCCTCCGGGGGTCAAATTCCTTGGAAATCCCGAGCCGGGGGCTTGGAATGGTTTTTCCTTGCCCGCGGGAAGGGGCAGCTGCTGGCGAGCAGGTGATCCCGAGGCCACCTGTCGTGATTTGATCCCTGGGATCGGGATGAGGGAGGAATCCCGGCGGAGGAGGAGGAGGAGGAGGGATGAGGATTTGGGATGAGTCACGCCAAGCCCCCGGGGTGAGAACAAGGATTCCTTGTTCCCAGGACGTCAACGCCGTTCAAGCGTTGCCGTCGCTCTGTGGAATTTGATCCCTGAAAAAAAAACCACCCCTGGGATGAGGGGAGCAATTAGAAGGTGTAAGATGAGATGACCTTCCCGAGGTCACCTCCGAAATATCCGATAACCTCCCGGTCCTGCTCCGACGGGGAGAAAAACACGGAAGCAGCTCTTCCCCCCCTTCTTCCCGACAGCGCCGCCGGGATATTTTTAGGACAGGGAGATAAAGCTGGAAAACATCGAGCGCTTCCAAGCTCCGAGACGGGGGCTCCAGACAGCAAATCCCATTTGGGAAAAGAACCTCCCCCAGCTCCCAGCTCCGAGAGGAGCCACGAAATCCCTCAAATCCTCCGTGGGAGGAAAATCGCGGGATGCACGCGGCTGTCGGAGTTCGCGCTGCTTCCCTGCTCCGTGTTTCGCTCCCCAATCCAGGGGGGAAGCACCAAAAAACAAAAAAACCCTGCCGGGATCGTTTCTGGGAATGTAAGAAGGGATGAAAAGAAGAGGGAGAACGGAGGGAAGGTTTGTTATCCGTGAGGGAAGCAGATGCTCCGTGGATGTAAATCACTCCCGTGGCGCGACTCGGGATCGGCTCCGCGGGGCTCGGCGCAGTTGGCGCGGAATCTGTCGTGCCGGCTGCCAGGAGGAGGGAAAGGGAGCTGGAAAAGCAGGAGGTTCCCCACTTTTCCCCCTTCTCCCAAACCTTCTCCCCATCCAGGAGAAGTATGGATCGGCACTTTCCTGCTGGAAGCAGGAGAGGGGGGAATTCTGCCCCTCTGACCTGCTCGGGTGAGATCCCACCCGGAATTCTGCATCCAGCTCTGGGGTCCAACAGCAGAAGGACGTGGAGCTGCTGGAGTGAGTCCAGAGGAGGCCACGGAGATGCTCCAAGGGCTGGAGCTCCTCTGCTCTGGAGCCAGGCTGGGAGAGCTGGGAATGTCCAGCCTGGAGAAGGGAAGGATCCAGGGAGACCTCAGAGCCCCTTCCAGGGCCTGAAGGGGCTCCAGGAGAGCTGGAGAGGGACTTGGGACAAGGGATGGAGGGACAGGACACAGGGAATGGCTTCCCACTGCCAGAGGGCAGGGATGGATGGGATTTGGGAAGGAATTCTTGTCTCTGAGGCTGGTGAGGCCTGGGAATCGAATTCCCAGAGAATCTGTGGCTCTCCCATCCCTGGAAGTGTCCCAGGCCAGGTTGGGAAAGGCTTGGAGCACCCTGGGATGGTGGGAGGCGTCCCTGCCCCTGGCATTCTGTGACCNATTCTGTGATCTTTAAGCTCCCTTCCCACCCAAACCATTCCATGATTTTGTGCCACTGTTAAACCACCCTTGGAGAATCCAGAGTTGGTGTCCAGAGCTTTGGGAGCCACCGATGGACCCATCCCGGCGTTCCAGTGGATCCCAGTGGATCCAGTTCCCCCCGGATGCTGCAGGAAAAATCCCCTCTAAAAACCACCCCTGGAGCTCCGGGGGTTCCCACTGGGATCAACGACTTCATCCCAAACTTTTAAAGGGAATTCAAACACACCAAATCCAGTCCATCAACTCCAAGGAAAATTCCAAACAGGCCTAGGTGTCCTCGAAATTCCAAAAAAATAAAAAAATAATGCCAGAAATAAATGTTTCCCCCCCAATCCATGGATCAAACCATGGATATTTCACTTTGGGAACGAAATCAGGGATGCCAACAAAGAACATTCCACCTAAAAATGCTCCTTTGGCGCCGGAATCTCGCAAGGAGCCACAAACGTGTCCCGCCGCTCCTCGGGAGGAACATTCCAGAAGGAATTCCCAAGGAGCAAAACCTCATCCCAAGCCCACCGCGGGAGAGTGACTTGGCAGGTGTGGGAGCATTTGCTGCTTCCAGAGGCTGCCCTGGCAGGAGGAGCGGATTCCAGAGGCTCACACCCTCAGGATACTCCTCAAAACTCGGCCTGGATGGGCAGTGAGGATGAGGAAGGCCAAGTTTTCCACTAAAAACTTTGGATATTTGTGCAACGGGAGCTTCCCAGAGTTCCCCACGCACAGGAGAAAAGGGAAACCTCAGGGTGAGCAGGAAAAGGAGGATGGAATTTAGGATGAGGATGCAGCAATTAGGGAAAAGAGCATCTTTCCCAAAAAAACCCCAATAACTCCGAGGTTCCAGTCCTTATTCCCGGCAGGAGATGGGAAATCGCAGTTCCCCCATCCCACATTTCCCTGGTTTTGTAATATTTTGGGATGGAGCTGAAGGTCACCTGTTCCACATTCCCTTCCTCCTCCCGAGGACAGGAAACTTGGAATTCTCCCTCTCAGCGCCCAAATTCCGAGGAGGGATCCGACGTTTCCACGCTGTTTGTCAGGAATCCCCGGAGATCTCTGCTATCCAAAGGTATCCAGACGTGGTTGGGTCATCCCAGCAGGGAGAAAAGCAGGAAAAATCCATCGGGAAGGCTCCCAGGTTGTCCAGCCCGTGGAAGCTGGACCCAACACGCTCCTTTTCCCGTGTCTTGGTCTTCATTCCCGTTTTTCCGAGGGTTTTGTGGGCAGGAATCCCAGTTGGAGGGTGAGAGTTCTTCCTGTGCTGTCTCCAGCCTGGAAAAATTTGGCTTCACTTCCCAAACTCCTCCTCCCTCCTCCGGTGCTTCCGGTGGTGTCGGGTCGGCCAGCAGGAAAATCTGGGATACTCGGCACGGGAACAACAGCCAAGGATGGTGGGAGACAGGATAAACCCATCCCAGACATCCCGGGGAGTTGTGGGATGGTTTGGGATAAATGATCTTAGGGATGATGGAATTCCAACCCCTTTCCATGGGCAGGGACATCTTCCACCATCCCAGGGAGCTCCAAGCTCTGTCCAACCTGGACTTGGACACTTCCAGGGATGGGACAGCCACAGATTCTCTGGGAATTCCATCCCAGCCCCTCACCACCCTCCCAGGGAGGAATTCCTTCCCAAATCCCATCCATCCCTGCCCTCTGGCAGTGGGAAGCCATTCCCTGTGTCCTGTCCCTCCATCCCTTGTCCCAGGTCCCTCTCCAGCTCTCCTGGAGCCCCTTGAGGCCCTGGAAGGGGCTCTGAGCTCTCCCTGGATCCTTCCCTTCTCCAGGCTGGACATTCCCAGCTCTCCCAGCCTGGCTCCAGAGCAGGGGGGCTCCAGCCCTTGGAGCATCTCCGTGGCCTCCTCTGGATCTGCTCCAGCAGCTCCACGTCCTTCTGCTGTTGGACCCCAGAGCTGGATGCAGAATTCCAGGTGGGATCTCACCCGAGCAGGTCAGAGGGGCAGAATTCCCCCTTTCCCTGCTTCCCACGCCGTGGGATGAGCCTGGGACACGGGGGATTTTTGGGATTTGAGCGCACATGGATGAGGCATGTCCAGTTCCTCATCCACCAACACCCCCAGCTCCTTCTCCTCGGAGCTGCTCTCCATCCTGGACCCGGGAAGGAAAGGAGCAGCTCCTGCAGCAGCAGGAAGATTTTCCATATTTCCCTCCATCCTTGTTCCAGCCAGGATTTGGGATGCTGCAGTCCCTTGGGTTGGTCAACGAGGAATTCTCCAGCCGTGCGGCGGGAATAACGAAATATTCCCGAATCAAAGGGATCCTCTGGAGAACAGCAGGAGGAGAGGCCCACGCCTTCCACTTCTCCTGAACCTCCTGCATCCACCACATCCCAAAATCCCAAAAATTGGCTGCAGCCACCTTGGGGTTCCCCAGGAGCCGCTCCCCCAATCCCAGCTGTTGGTCCCATTTATGGAGATTTTGGGTCCATCCCATTCCAAAGTGGAATCCATGGGGTCCATGACACATTTGAAGCTTGACAAGGATCCGAATCCGGGAAAAAGCCTGGAAACCCGCCACTAAATCCCAGTTTTCCGGGGTTTGGAAACGGACTGGGCACAACCAGGTTTGCCAACAGCTCCGTGCTGCTTCCAAAATGATATCCATGGCTCAGGGCTTTTGTTCCTCCTTCCCCAAATTCCGGGAGAGCCGCGCGGGAAGAAAAGAGCGACGTTCGTGAATTCGGGATTAAACACAAAAGGAAGGGGGAGGAAAAAAAATCCCGCAGAGGCCTCCAACCTCCTGGATTTTCCATTCATCCCGAGCTATTCCAAGCTATTTTCACCCCTGGAAAAAAGCATTCCCGGAGCAAAATCCGATGGTTCTGTCCCAAAAATTAACGCAGCGGCTGCTCCGGGCCTGTGGCAGCTCCCGGGGTGATTCCCTGCTCCTGCTGGGGGCACAAGAAAAGCTTTTGGGGGTTTTTTTTTTGGGGTAATATCCGTGTTTTTTTCCAGGAGGGGATCGGCAGCTCGTAGGGAATTGCGTTGGCAATAAATGGAAAAAAATCCCAAAGCGCTCCCGAGTCTGGATTCCGTGTCGCAGATGGGAGGAAAACGGTTCAGGAAGCGAAAAATTCGGGTGTGGATCCTAAACCTGAGGTTTGGATCCTGAAATCTGAGGGTTTAATCCCAAACCTGAGGTTTGGATCCTAAGCCTGAAGTTTTGATCCCAAACCTGAGATTTTGATCCCAAACCTGAGGTTTTGCTTCTGAAATCTGTGGTTTTGATCCCAGACCTGAGGTTTTGATCCAAAAATCTGAGGTTTCGATCCCAAACCTGAAGTTTTGATCCCAAACTTGAGGTCTGGATCCTAATCCTGAGGCTTTCATCCCAAACTTGAGGTTTTGATCTTAAACCTGAGCTTTTGCTCTTGAAATCTGAGGTTTTAATCCCAAATCTGAGGTATTGATTCCAAATCTAAGGCTTGGATCCCAAACTTGAGGTTTGGCTCTTAAGCCTGATGTTTTGATCCCAAATCTGAGGTTTTGATCCCAGACCTGAGGTTCTGACCCCAAACCTGAGATTTTGATCCCAAACTTGAGGTTTGGACCCAAAAACCTGAGATTTTATCCTAAACTTGAGGTCTGGATCCTAAACCTGAGGTTTTGCTCCTGAAATCTGAGGTTTTGATCCCAAATCTGAGGTTTGGATCCCAAACTTGAGGTTTGGACCCAAAAACCTGAGGTTCGGACCCAAAAACCTGAGGTTCTGATGCCAAACTTGAGGTCTGGATCCTAATCCTGAGATCTTGATCCCAAAAACTCCTCCCGACATTCCCAGCTCGCCCACAATTGGAGTTTTTTCCCTTGGAATAAGGAGCTGAGCAAGCTGCGGGTGAATTCCTGGTTTTTTGTGCATCCAGGGATGGACGGAGCGGGAAAATCAAGGGAAAATCAGAGGGAAAATCCAGCTGAAATCGCGGCAGCTTCGTTAAATTCCCGTATTTTATGGGGATAATCCCAAATCCCGACAGGAAGGGCTGTGCCGTGCTGGAATTCCCACCTGGAAGCTGGACCTAAAAGGACTTTAAAGGTTCCTAAATGGATCCCGAGTCGAATTTTTGGGATGCAAGACATGGAATTAAGGATGGAGAGCAAGGAAAAAAACCTGGAGAAGTAAGAAAATAGGAAAAAAGAAGGAATGTGGAATGAAGATGTGAGGAATCCCATGGTGGAGAAGGGAACGGCGCCGGCAGCTCCATTTCCCAAGGATCTTTCCAGGAAAAATCCTGGACTTTTAACACTCCCAGGCACAGATTTCCCCCTCAGCTGGAAATAATTCCCTGTGGCACCTTTCCTTGCAGGATTTTCCCTTCCCTGCTTTCCCCACATTCCATGGATGCTTTCCCGAATTTTTTCAGCCAGAACCATCTTTTTTTTTTGGAATATTTGTTCCAGCCCGAAACCCCAAATCTGCAGCCGGGAGGTGAAGCTCGTGGAGTCATGGAATGGTTTGGGTTGGGAGAGACTTTGGAAGATGATCCAATCCCAGCTTTTTCCATGGGCAGGGACAATTTCCACCATCCCAGGTTGCTCCAAGCCCCGTCCAACCTGGCCTTGGACACTTCCAGGGATGGAGCAGCCACAGATTCTCTGGGAATTCCATCCCAGCTCCTCCCCACCCTCACAGCCAAGAATTCCTTCCCAATATCCCACCCAAATCTCCCCTTTCCCATGTCCTGTCCCTCCATCCCTTATCCCAAATCCCTCTCCAGCTCTCCTGGAGGTCCTTGAGGGGGAATCTCCTGGGGAACAATTCCTGAATCTCCTGGATCACGGGAATTGTCATCCCTGGGAAACTTCCAGCTCTCCCAGCTCTGTTTAATCCCTAATTTTCTACATCTTCCTCAGGCAACCACATGCAAATCCCTTCCCTTTTCCCTCCCCTTCCCTCTGCTTCCTGCGGTTCAGCATTCCAGGAAAAACCTGGGAATGTGCTGAAAGCCCAGCACTTCCGTGTCAAGCCCAGGCATGGAATAAATCCTCCCAAATTAATTCCAAGTGCTCAGGGAGCAGCACTCCAGGCACCTGTGCAACTCCAGGGCGTGTTGGGAATTCATTACCATAAATCCTGGATATTTATTCCTTGAGTCAGGCGGGGAAATACTTGGAAAGCAGAGGAAGGAGGGGGTGGGGTGGGGATGCTCCTGATCCCATTTTATCCAATCCCGTTTCTCCTGTGCCTGCAACGGCGATGGAAAATATTTTCTGGTGGGAAAGGGGGGGAATTCCCACCTGGAATTCAGCCTCCAGCTCTGGGGTCCAACAGCAGAAGGATGTGGAGATGCTGGAGCAGATCCAGAGGAGGCCAAGGAGATGCTCCGAGGACTGGAACTGGGAATGTCCAGCCTGGAGAAGGGAAGGATCCAGGGAGAGCTCAGAGCCCCTTCCAGGGCCTGAAGGGGCTCCAGGAGAGCTGGAGAGGGACTTGGGACAAGGGAACGGCTTCCAAGTGGAAAACTGGAAATTTAGGTGGGATACTGGGAAGGAATTCTTCCCTTTGAGGGCGGGGAGGGGCTGGGATGGAATTCCCGGAGAAACCGTGGCTGCCCCTGGATCCCTGGAAGCGCCCAAGGCCGGGATGAGCAGGAATTGGAGCCCAGATGTCAAGGAAGGTTGGGGTCACTGGGATCACTCATTCCCGTGATCCCAGAGCTGGAACCAGAGGCGGGGAGGAAGCAGCTGCAGGGAGAACACCCGGAATCCTCGGTGCGACTTCCAGGAACCAATTCCTGGGGTTTTCCAGGAATTTCCCAATTCCTGGAAAATTGAATTGTGTCCGGACACAGCCTTGCTCCAGAGGACCCCGGGGGGTGGACAAGACGACCTCTAATGGTCCCTTCCAACCTCACCAGCTCTTGATTCCATGGAATTCTGTGTTTTCCAGAAATTCCTACACTTTTCCCGTTGGAACGCAAAGCCGAGTCGTTCCCAAACTCTTCCAACAATCCCAGACCACCCCGGGTTTGCCGCATCCCTTGGGACTCATCCGACCTCCTCTGCCATGGATCAGGTGGGGAACACCCGGAATTCCCTCCCGGAAAGCGGGATCAGACCTCGGGATGGGAACCACCACCCCCAGAGGTGGAAATCGGTGCCAGGGCGGGGTTGGGTCCCAGCTCGGACTCGATGACCCCGGGGGTCTTTTCCGACCTCTGCAATTCCATAAATAAACCCAAAGTTTATAACCCAAAATTCCAAGTGGACCCAGGCTCCGAGTTCCGACATGGGAGCAAAATTTGGATCTAGGAGGGGAAACAGGAAGCGGAGGGAGGACACGGTGGTGATTGTGGTTGGTCCAGGAATAAAAACTGGGATAACCCCACCCCTGAGGAAAACAGGGAGCAGCTTCCAGGGAAATTAGTATTTCCAAGGAAAAAAAAAAAAAAAAAGCCAAAAATGGGGATCTCAGGTGCCACGAGGGACAAACTCGAGCGTGGGATTTGGGAATTCCCTGGATTGGCCTTAAGGTGAGAAGAGGAATATCCACAGCTTTTCTTGGGAGAGGATTCCTTCCCTTTTAGAAGCTGCGAATGGAAAACTCGGGAAAAGATGGGAATTCCATCCCAGCCCCTCCCAGGGAGGAATTCCTTCCCAAATCCCATCCAACCCTGCCCTCTGGCAGTGGGAAGCCATTCCCTGTGTCCTGTCCCTCCATCCCTTGTCCCAAGTCCCTCTCCAGCTCTCCTGGAGCCCCTTCAGGCCCTGGAAGGGGCTCTGAGCTCTCCCTGGATCCTTCCCTTCTCCAGGCTGGACATTCCCAGCTCTCCCAGCCTGTTTTCCTCTCATTTATTAATATTTTTCCCCAAAAACCCCAGGCTGCCGGGACAATCACCCGGATCTTCCGTTCGCCCTTTTATCGGCTTAAAAATCAGTTTTTATTCAGATTTTCTGGTTTCTTTAATTTCCGAGGCTCGCCAAAAAAAAAAGGGATGGTCTGAAGAGCTTTTCCTACAGTTACCCCATTCCCATAAAACCTTGGATCTTTGGAGATCCCAACCGGCCTAGCCTATGATTTATTTGTAAATTATCCGATTTTTTAAAAAATCCACCGAAATTGCCCCTCTGCCCGCATTTTCCAAGCAACACTGGGTGAAATCCCATCAGAAGGAGGCCGAGCTCTCTGCATTCCCACAAATCCATCCCCTTGCAGGATTCCCAGGGATTGCCATTCAGATATTCCAAATTTTCTGCGTTCCCACAAATCCATCCCCTTGCAGGATTCCCAGGGATTGCCATTCAGATATTCCAAGGATAACGAGGTGCCTTGGAGATGTGCCGTGGATGGAGCTGGAGTCTTCCAGCCCCACGATCGAGAAGATAAAAGGATTTTAGGGTTGGACGTGATCACCTGAAGGATCTTTTCCTGATGATCCCAAAGATCTGTTCCGACCTCAGCGATTCCCACAGATGGATGGATCCGCCCTCGTCCCGGCACTCCACAAAATCCTGGAATGGTTTGGGCGGGAAGGGACCTCCAGGATCACCCCATTCCCACTCCTCCCACAATCCCAGGTCGCTCCAAGCCCCGTCCAACCTGGATTTGGGCACTTCCAGGGATGGGGCAGCCACAGCTCCTCCGGGAATTCCACCCCAGCCCCTCCCCACGCTCTCCCAGGCAAGAATTCCTTCCCAAAATCCCACCCCAATCTCCCCTTTCCCCGTGTCCCATCCCTCCATCCTTTACCCAAAGCCCCTCTCCAGCTCTCCCTGCTCCAAATCATCCCAAATTTCCCATTCCAGCGAAAACAACAACCACAATTCCGGGGGGAACCGCGGATTTAAACTCCTTCGGCAAACGCAGCTCCCACGGAGAGTCGGACCCAGCTCCCGAAATCTCCCAAAATCAGCTTTGTTTGGTTTTTTCCCCTCTGTTTATTTGTTTTTAAAGGAGGAGGATGAGGGATCCCCTTCCCTTCCTGAGTCTCCCTGCTCCTCGCTGTCTCCCGGGCNTCCATCCTTTACCCAAAGCCCCTCTCCAGCTCTCCCTGCTCCAAATCATCCCAAATTTCCCATTCCAGCGAAAACAACAACCACAATTCCGGGGGGAACCGCGGATTTAAACTCCTTCGGCAAACGCAGCTCCCACGGAGAGTCGGACCCAGCTCCCGAAATCTCCCAAAATCAGCTTTGTTTGGTTTTTTCCCCTCTGTTTATTTGTTTTTAAAGGAGGAGGATGAGGGATCCCCTTCCCTTCCTGAGTCTCCCTGCTCCTCGCTGTCTCCCGGGCTCATCCGGCAGCTCCTGAGCTCCCACCGGGAATCAGGGGCGGAGGCAGCATTTTTCTGGCTCCTCAGCCTCCCCCCCGTGGGGCTAATTAATATTCCTTCAGCACCACACCCCTAATTACAATAGACAAAAAGTGCTTTGGTCTCCCAAGTCCTCGACTCCGGATTTTCCCGGCGAATTTGCATCCCCATTAACGCCGTGTTTTTAATTACGGCATCAAAACCCTCCTGATTAGAGCACAAAAAAGCCGTCGGCTCTCAAATTAAGGGCACAAAAAAAAAACCAAACCCAACCAAAAAAACCACCCCCAGCTCATTCCCCCGGCCCCACCTCACCAGGAAAACATTCCCTATCCCAAGAAAAGGATTCCAGACGGTGACACACGCTCGGGAGAGCTCGGAGACGGGATGAGAGCTGCCCTCGTTAGAATAAATTAGGATAGAGCCGATTTAGCAGTAAAAGGGCCTGGGGCAGCTCGGGGTGTCGGAGTTTTGGAGCTTTTTCCAGAGGATCCCGTCGCCTCCGGGATAATTCCGCGCTGACCGTGGCCCTTGACCGCATCCGCCGGGATGGGAACAGAGCCCTCAGTGTTTCTCCGAGCCCTTTTCCACCCTCACTCGCTGCGACTGCATGGAAAAGGGCTTGGAAAAAAAAAAGGATAAAGGGCTTGGATGAAGGGTGAGGCCGTCCCCCTGCCAGGGAGTGTTTGTTCCCAATAATCCTCAACCATTCCCGAAATCCGCCCGCGCCGTCAATCCCGGGTGTTTTTGGAAGTTGACCACGTGAGCGCGAGTGTTTAATGAGAAGGAATTAAATAGGAAGGAATATTTCACACTCTCCTGCCTCGCTTTAAGCACGAATTCCCCCGAATTGAGATCCTAATCAAAACATCAGGGAAAAAAACCATGGAAAATGGATAATCAGCACCAAAAATCGTGGTCTGCAGGAATTCCAGGATGGCGGCGACGCTCGGTCCGGGACCCCCTAAGCCCCCGCTGTCCAAACTGCTCCATCTGCCCACGAAAAGGGACTCTGGATGTCCCCTCCTTCCGACATTCCCGCTCTCCTTGAGGCCGTTTCCAGCTTCAAGGAGGGAAGCCTGGGAATGACACCCGCAGGGTGGCACCGAGGAGCTTCTGGGGGCAGCGGGAAGCCGGGAAAGACAGGTTTGGGTGGGATATTAGAGAGGAAATTCTTCGCTGGGAGAGAAATGGAATTCCCAGAGAAGCCGCGGCTGCCCCATCCCTGGAAGTATCCAAGGCTGGGCTCGGAGCAACCTGGGGTGGTGGAAGGTTGGGAGCGGCAGCGGGGGTGGAATTTCAGGAGCTCTAAACCCCCTTCCACCCCAAACCACTCAACGACTCCACAATTCCACCTTTCTCCACCCAAGTTCCCTCCTTCCCAAGCGCCACCGAGCCCGGGGAAGCGGGAGAAAATCCCATCCGCCGCCCCCACCCCCGCCGATCCCGACGCCCACCTCCTTCCGCGGAGAGATCCCATCCTTCCTCCATCTGCCATCTCACACCATCCTGGGGGTGATCCTGGGGGCAATTCCCGAATCCGGGAGCGAGCCTCCGCACGCCGTTCCCGAGGAGTCTCCAGAGGGCCTGGCAGAGAGCCCTCCCCTCCGGAGCCCTCCCCGATCCAGCCTCCCCCGGGATTTGGCAACAGAGAGGAACCGCAGAGGAGTTTTCTTTCCGAAGAGCTTCGTTAGTTGGGAGATGGGAACCAAAAAGTTGCTTTT
>VYXC01008601.1:28970-40458 GCA_013397175.1 Platysteira castanea | reverse complement strand
GCCTTGTTTGGATGTGATAAATCCCTCGAAAGAAAGAAAAACCCGGCTTTGGCTGGGAACTAATCTGCTTTGATAAGAATCAGCGTGGGAACTGGAAGCTCCAGTAACAACCAGTCAAAGTCTATTTATACAAGATATCCCTGCCAGGGATCCATAGGAGAACTGACACCAGGAAGTCTGGGGGGGAAAATCTCCATTACTGCACTCGTTTCTGCAAATGAGGATCTGGGGAAAAGCAGTTTCAGCAGCTTCATGAAGCTCTGTCTAGAAATGTTGTCTCACTGGATGTTTTTATCATGGAATTATGGATTTTGGATCGTAACAATCGTGACGATGAGGCCAACATCCGATTATTTGGAAATGGGATGAGTTTTGCAGCCAAATCCAGGTCTCGCTCTGGGCGTCCATCCAAGGCTTTACCACGAGCTTGGGTGAACTCCAGGTGTTTTTTCACTTCCACACCTGTACAGCCATGGAATCCACCCTTCCACCTCCCCTTAGTACAGAATTCTGACTGGTAAGGCCTTTGCAATTAAAAGAATACAAATTAGAATGATGGAATTGGTTTGGGTTGGAAGGGGCCTTAAGGACCCTCTAATTCCAAGCCCTGTCCATGGGCAGGGACATCTTCCACCAGAAGGAGGAATTAGCAGGAGCTGGAAGTCCTGGAGGAGACAGAAAACCAGGAAGATGGAGCGTGAGCATCTTTAACTCCACCGAGCACTGATCCTCCCACTAATCCCTTTTCCCCAAAATTTCTTCCTTCAGGTAGATTTAGAGGGGAGAACCCCCCACAACACAAGAACTACAACAAATTAATAACTTCATTTAGTTTATCCCCCACTTTTTTGGACCCTTTTTATCCAAATCCCGAGTTCTTCAGAGCAACTCCGCCCCCCGAATTGTGCATCCGGTTAACACCAACTCCCTTCCACTGCAGCTCTTTGAATGCTATGAATAAAAATCCGGATAATTCCCCAGGCAGACAATGATATTCCAGCTTCACCACCCGCAGCTCCGGGACGCATTTCATTAGGAACTCACAACATCACCTGCCTTTGAGCCGATTATTTTATCGTCGGCATCGTATTCCCGCTCAGAGCCGAGCACGCGTCAGAGAAAATACTCTTTTCAGGGTTTTTCAGGGATAATTTTTTGCCCTTTTAGAAGCAAATCACCTCGAATTAAGATACTGAACAAGATAAGGCTGAGAGACAGCCTGGGAGAGCTGAGCGTGTCCAGCCTGGAAAAGAGAAGGATCCAGGGAGATCTTGGAGCCCCTTGCAGGGCCTAAAGGGGCTCCAAGAGAGGGACTTGGGACAAGGGATGGAGGGACAGGACACGGGGAATGGCTTCAAGCTGACAGAAGACAGGGTGAAATGGGATATTGGGGTGGAATTCTTCCTTGGGAGGGTGGGGAGGGGCTGGGATGGAATTCCCAGAGAAGCTGTGGCTGTCCCATCCCTGGAAGTCTCCAAGGCTGGGTTGGATGGGGCTTGGAGTAACCTGGGATAGGGGAAGGTGTCCCTGTCCATGGCAAGGGCTGGAATTCCATGATCTTGAAGGTCCCTTCCACCCAAACCATTCCAGGATTCCACACTAATTCCAAGGCTGATAAGACACAACCCCGGCCATCGCTTCCTAACAACTTCAAATCCTTTTCTCCCAGAAAACAGCCCCAAAAAAATCACTTTTGATGACACATGACAACACCAGGCTCGGCTCTCAAAAAACATCTGATCTCCACCTGAATTTCTGGCACTTTTGACACGATCTCTCCGCTGTCAGAAATCGATTCCAGCTCCTAATGATTCACCCTGCTCTCCCGTAGCGACGGCTTTGATGTTTTGTTCTTCCCTAAAATCATCCACGCTTTTCCTTCTGCAACTTTCTGATCAACAACCTCATCAGAGGCGCCGTCACGTGCCTTAGAAGCGCCCTCCCGGCCTAAAATAAGAACTTTATCCTCCAAACCAAGGATATATTGAAATTCCCAGATAATTTCAGGAGGCTCCAGTCTCAGGCAGGTGATGAAAATAAAAAAAGTCCTTCAGATTCCTGCTCTGCACTGAGGTTCTGAAACTTGAAATCCCGTTTGGGGCGTATTTTGTGAGGCTGAAATTCCACAAAAAATCACATATTTGGGTGTAAATCATATCTGTTATTCTTCGAGCCCCTGACATCACTATCCCAAGGTCCCCCCAATAATTTGTTATCCATATCCGTAATTCTCCGCAGCGAGGCTCTGACGGATAAATCACCATTTATTTCCCTGTTAAGTTATGAATTCCTAAACAATTCCTCTGCTCTGGCCAGGGAGCTGTGTGGAATGAACAGGAAATGGGGTTGGGATTTAAGAGGAAAACTCAAATAATCAAATGCGAGTTTACTGCGGACTTCAAACCACCCCAGGCATTCCTAAAGCGCCGGAAATTTCGGAGCTGCGGCTCCGGAGGGAAAAATCAGCCCTTGGCAGGGCCGTGTCCTTCATCCTCTGCGTGGAATAAATTCCTCCTCTTCCTCACCTGCCCCTGGGATACGTGGAAATTTAGGACAATCCATTCCCTGGCACTGAAAAGGATACAAACCTCGCAGAAAATTAAAACGGCTCAAAATGGGGAAAAAAGTTGATATGAGCCTGTCAAAGCACTACGAGACTCAAATTTAGATTTTTTTTTTGGTCAATTAGGTGGTTTGGGGGTTTCTTTGGGGCAGTTTTTAATTTAAATATGGAATAATTAGGTAGGGATAAAATGATTAAGCAAGGGTGAAAATTCTCTTCCTGAAGTTACAGTGAAAAATAGGGAAGAAACCAACGAGCAGAGCCTTGAACTCTGCTCTGGCTGTTCAATATCTGAAAGCAGCATAAATTTTCTTATTTTAAAGCCAACTTCATTTTAAAGGGCGGCCTTTAATTACAATTATTTCCTTTAACCTCAACAGCTTCCCATTTTCTTGGATATTATTGGATATTAGCTGGGAGAGCTCTTCATCTCACCCGAGGAAGTTCCAAAGCAGCTCTTGCAGAGTGGAATAAAACTCCATTTCCACTTTAAATCCAATTTTGGGAGGGGAATTGTGCCCCCACACTTCCGCTCCTGCAGATAATCAGGAGCTGCTTTTCCTATAAAAGACATTCCCGTGAGGAATGCTGGAGGAAAAGCAGAATCCCACCATGGTTTGGATCCATCCAGTCCCACCTCCTGCTGTTTTTCCACGCCTTCCACCATCCCAGGTTGCTCCAACCCGGCCTTGGACACTTCCAGGGATGGGGCAACCACAGCTTCTCTGGGAATTCCATCCCAGCCCCTCACCACCCTCACAGGGAAAGATTTCTCCCCAAAATCCCATTAAACCAAACATTTTTCCGACCCGAGCCTCCCTCCAGCTCGCGCAGATCCTCAGGGTCACCTCTGGCTCGATTTATCCTGGAAACCATTAACTCGAGGAGCCACGTGGGGCTCTCCAACCGTTCTCCACAGGAACGGGAACGAGAAAGAAAATCAAGGAATTGCAAGGCAGCAGTTTGAGCTGACACATCCGAACCACGGAATTCTTCTGTTTACTGGTGAAAACGGGAGACACCCGCCCGAGCCGAAACTTTCCCGGCTGTGGCAGCAGCAGAGCTGTTCCGTAGGATTATGGAATGGGTTGGGTTGGAAAGGACCTTCCAATCATCCAATTCCACGGGCAGGGAGAGCTTCCACCATCCCAGGTTGCTCCAAGCTCCGTCCCACCTGGCCTTGGACACTTCCCGGGATGGAGCAGCCAAGAATTCTCTGGGAAATCTGTGCCAGGGTCCTCTCCCCTGTTCCAAACTCATCTCCTGCTCGCTCCTGTGATGTTCCCAATTCCCAGCCTGGGAAATTTTGAGTCCCTCTGTATTCGCTGCATCACCACCCTCCTGAACCCACAAACATCCTACTCCTTAATCACCCAACTTTTCAATAATCGGAGCAGCTCCAGCCTTCCCACAGCTGTTACCATCCTCCATCCAGATAAATCCCTAAGAATTCCCCAAGAAAAGTGCAATTAATCCTTGTCCGGGTTGTTTACGGCGCTAACATCCCATACAAACACATTTATCTGGAATCTGATTTCTCTCCGTTTCAGCTCAAACCCACAACTCAACCTCAGTCCTGTGTACAAAAACCAGTTCCAGAGGATTCCTCCCAGTGGATCCACACACGAGGCACCGGGAACTTCCCAAAAAACACAACAGGAGAGCTCTAGTCCGGGTCGGATGAGCTGGAAAAGCTCCCGCGGCCCAAAAATTGAGCCCTGCATCCTAAAAGAGCTTTTTCATGGAATGACAAAACACTCGAGGCTTGCAGGCACCTCTGGGGATCACCTCATCCACGTTTCCTGCTCATGGAGAGCCCAGCCAGAGCAGATGGATCAGGGCTGTGTCCAGCTGGATGCTGGACATCTCCAAGGATGGAGATTCCATGACCTCTCCGAATTATTCTCGAGCCTTCCACCGCTTTCTCCACGGACGAGTAACACAGGAAAGGATTGGCACCTTGAGCTTCAAAGCATCTGGAACAGCTTTTAGAGGGACCTTCAAGGAAGGAATTTGGGAGGAATGTTGGAAGGAATCATGGAACGGTTTGGTTTGGAAGAGACCTTAGAGGTCAACCAGATCCAACCCTCAGGAATTGTGGAGTTGCACGGGAATTGTGACGCACGGGACACCCGTAACAGCTGTAGAACAACAAAACCCGGAGCAAATTTAGGAAATCCATGGAAAATCTGAGACCAGATTTGGGACAAATCAAGCACCTGGGACAAACGTCACCTGTGAAGGGCCTCAGAAATCCAACCCGAAGAACACTTCCCCCCAAGTCTCCCAAAGATAAAGGAAATCAGGACCAGATCTCCCGTTTTTTAGGGAATCCAGCAGACTGAGGATATTCATTCCCTCTTCCACAGACTTCCCAGCAGTTCAGAGACGCCTCTTTTATCCCGTCCTGGGATTTTCACTCCCGTGACGAGCCTCCCACCCGGCAGCTCCATCGACCACCACGATCCTCCCTCCTCGCCCCGGACTCCGACGGGAGCCGGGGCCCAGGAAATGAAAGAGCCATTGTGAACCTCCCCGAAAACATCTGGCCGAGCACCCACTCCCTCAATGCCCGCCTTGTTCCGTCCCGGGATGAGCCATTCCAAGGGGGTGAGGCAACCTCAGAGAGGCTCACAACTTTCTGCTCCTTTGCCTTTGAACTTTTGTTTCTCCAACCGAGACTCGAGATAAATTTTGAGTCGCTCCCTCAAGCCAGAGCAGGGCCGCAAATTTTAACTTTTCCCCAGACTCTCAGCCCAAATTCCTGGTTTTTTCCCCCCAACCTTTCGCCTGGAACAACTGAAACGTTGAGAGGGTGAGGAATCAAATATTCAGGAGGGCCTTTTGTCTCCTCCCTCGCGTTGCTGATCACCGTTAATTAATCATCACCACGTTGATGATTTTAAGAGGCCGGGATGTGCTCGTTTGTCCGTCAGCTGGGAAGGACAGGTTGGATAAAGGGAGAGCGGGATCTTGGCAACATCAGGGATAAAGTTACGGCTGTTGCTTGGCATCACCTCTTTATTTTGAGAGAGGCTGATTCGAGACCTTTGTTCAAGCACAGAGATGCCCAGGGAGGGGGAATTAAAGCAGCACGACACTCGCTGAGTTCACCCGACCCCGCCAGAACCGGGCTGGTGCCCCCAAATTCCTGGTGTTTTCCTTCTTGGAGCTTCCAGCTGAGCCTGAACACCCTGAGGTGCCACCACTGGTTAAAACCAAGGGATTCCAAGGAATATCGAGTGGCCTTGGAACCAAATCCACGCCCAAAACTCGTATTTGGGACAAAACAAGGATTTGGGACAAATATCAGCTTTTAAGGGGCTCGGAAATCCAACCAATGGAATATTTACCCAAAAGTCTCACCAAAATAATGGGACAAGACCCAGAACCTGCTCTCCTGGCAAAACCTCCACATCCTCTGATCCTTCACCAGCTTTTCCATCTTTTTAGGTCATAAACGAAGGTTGGAAGGTGACGCCGCCCAAAATATCAACCCCTGATCCAAGAGGGGATTCTCCACGACATCTGAGATGTAGGGATGTGGTTTTAGCGCGGGCTTGGCAGTGCTGGGTTGGGCTCCATGGCCTTAGAGGGCTTTCCAAACTCAGATCATTCCACGAATTTCCATGAATTCCCAGGCTGAATGCTGATCCCAGACCAGCACCAGATTAAGCCACCGGCAGCGGGGCTGATGGATACGGCAGGGAACCATGGGATCATGGAATATCCTGAACTCAGGAATATCCTGAGACCACAAGGTCTGTCCCTGCCAGTAAATTTCACCCAGAATCTGGGATACCTGGATCATCAAGTTAAGGAATCTGTTCCATCCCCTCCTTTTCCATTACTGCCATCAAGTGCCACAGAAATAATACCCAGTAAATACCCAAAAGCGGGGTTTAGCCCCTAAAACCAAGGGACTAAACCCAGCCTGCACTACAGAAGGGTTTAGCAAAGCCAGGGATGAGACCTGATCGATCCGAGAGGTCTCCCAGTTTTTCTGGAGGTTTCCTTCCTCCTTCCAACTTTGCAAGCTGAAGGATTGACCCTGGGACAAAGGAAGACAGGGAAATCTCTCCCCTGGGGCAGATTTTGGCTCTAAGGAATGATTTTCCAAGGTTAAATTCCGATGGGAAAGGACTGAGAGAAGGCTTTGTCTCCGGGGATGTGGGTGATGCTTCCCAGTGCTGGGATCCAGATTTTACCCAGGGCCATCCCACAAAATTCCTGGTATTGTCACCAGAAGCCACCAGGGATTAAAAGGTTTCCACAAATAAGGAGAGTTTTGCTTACACAGCTGGAGACACTGAAATCACGGAATCACAATAAAATCATGGAATCACGATAAAATCATGGAATCACGATAAAATCATGGAATCACAATAAAATCATGGAATCACGATAAATTCATGGAATGGTTTGGGTGGGAAGGGACCTTCAAGACCAGGGAATTCCATCCTCTCTGCCATGGGCAGGGACACCTTCCCCTACCCCAGGCTGCTCCAAGCCCTCTCCAACCCGGCCTTGGACACTTCCAGGGACGGGGCACCCGCAGCTTCTCAGGGAATTCCATTCCAGAGCATCACCACCCTCCCAGGGTGAAAATCCATCCCAACTTCCCATCCCCGGAGGTTTGGAACCATCCCCTGTCCTGCCCCTACATCCTCAGAACAGTTTGGGTGGGAAAAGACCTCGGAGATGCCCCAGCTCCCAACACCAACCCTCAGAAGTTGCCCACTCCTCCTCACGTTTGTGACCACAATTCCCAAGGGTTCCTCCCGAGGCAGGAGGTCACGGGAGCCGCGACAGCTTGAGGATAACAGATCCCATTTTCCTCAGGGAAAAATGCTCCCGCTGGCTCCTCGGGAAGCTGTGATGCCGATGACAAGAGGGCGCCGTATTTTTAGAAAGTCCATGAGGACTTTGTCGCTTGTTCTAAATTTTATCTTCGACTCCGGCTCACCCAGCTGGGAGATGCTACTCCACGGAAGCACGGATCGGGGAGGATGTGGCAGAATTCCTGCCGGGCGCCGCGGATTTGCAGGGTTACTCACGAAGAAACGCAAAGTGATTCGTGTTTGTCCCTCTAGAAAAGGAATTTTTTCGTCTCTTTCCTGTTCCTGCACATCTAGGATGAGATGTCCATGGAGATCTCATGGATTAACGCTTCCTGCTCATCAGAACTTCCATCCAAAATGCTGGACTGGAATTCTGGGGGAGAAGCCAGCCTGAAAAAAACCCTGGATGCTACTGGGGAATACGTTGGTCACGTTGGAAGAGCCTCCTGGAGTGATGGAGCACGTCCCGAGATGGGAATGGAGCTGGGAAGGGGCTGGAGAGCCAGGAGAGGCTGAGGGAGCTGGAGAGGCTCATCCTGGAGAAAAGCGGGATCCAAGGGATCCCAAGGTGAATCCAGGCGGGGGTCAGGATCTGGTCCCAGGAAAACAAGGGAGAGGAAGAGAGGAAATGGCCTCAAGCTGTGCCAGGGAACTTTTAGGCTGGATTTTAGGAAATATTCCTCCTGGAAAGGGCTGTCCAGCTTGGAATTCATGGAAAATAGGGAGTTTGTGGCCTCTGGAAGGAGGGCAGGAACTCAGGACAAGGATGGCGGGAGGTTGGACAGGGAGAAAATGGGAAAAGGGGCAAATCCCAGCTGGAATTGAACTGGTTCTTGCAGCTCAAAGACAGTGGAAAATGTTCCCATGGATCCATGAAAAATGGGGCTGGAGAATCTCCGTCCTTCGTGGGGTGGACAGGGAAAGGGAAAAAAGGATGAGGGAAAGGCTGAGGCACTTCCTGACTTCTTTCCCTTGGCTGGGAAGGGACTTCCAAGGAGCACCTGAGGGAGCTGGGGGGCTCATCCCAGAGAAAAGAGGAATCAGAGCTCTCCTGGAATTCCTAACCCCACTAGAGACTGAGATCCTCCAGAATTCCCAACTCCACAAGAGGTTGAGATCCTCTGTAATTCTGAACCCCACAAGAGGTTGAGCTCTTCCGGAATTCCCAACCCCACAAGAAATTGAGCCCTTTCAGAATTCTCAACCCTACAAGACACTGAGCTCCTCCAGAATTCCCAACCCCACAAGAAATTGAGCTCCTCCAGAATTCCCAGCCCCACAAGAGGTTGAGATCCCCCAGAATTCCCAACCCCACAAGGGCTTGAGCTCTCCTGGAACTCCCAACCCTACAAGAGGTTGAGCTCTCCTGGAATTNAGAATTCCCAACCCCACAAGAGGTTGCGCTCTTCCGGAATTTCCAACCCCACAAGAAACTGAGCTCCTCCAGAATTCCCAACCCCACAAGAGCAGCCCCAATCCCAGGCAGGGGGGTGCTGGCAGTTTTCCAGCGCCTTGACTCTCCCCAGGAAAACACCCACCTCTGTCCCAGTCCCCACAACATTTATTTGTTCCCCGGCCGTATTTTGGCTCCTGTGACATCATCCCGCGGCTCGTACATCACAGGGAAAAGAGAGGGAGGAGTAATGAAAGGAATATTCATCCCTAAAGGTTGACAGGGCAGGAAAACCCACTCGCCTGGTGGATTCCAGGAAAGCGTGGGAAGAGCAGTGAAAATGTTAAAGTTGACATTCATGGATTTCCCGCCGGGAGCCTGTTCCCTCCACAACAATAATATCTTGTCAAGCTGCTTTTTAAAATTCCCTGACCACTTCCCGGAGTTATTCCGTGCAAAGGTGGGAATTTTAGGTCGGTAAAACACGATTTGCTTCACCTGCATCAAAAAAAAAAAGCGGCTCAGAAGGGTCAAAATGAAATATTTAGGATGTGTTGAATTAAAAGGCCGTGGATGGTGACTCCACCAGGCTCCATGACCCCTTTTCCCAGTCATCCCTTGGGATTTGTAATAAATTCTTAGTCAGAAACAGCCACAAAACCGTGTGACAAAAGCCGTATTACAAAACATTCCCAAAAAAACCAGGGAGTGGAGCACGGCCCAGTCCACAGGCAGGATACCACGACTTTGCTCATTCCGAGAGATTATTGTTAAACCCTTCTTAATTAGGGCTTTACTCCGCTAATTCTATTTAATAAAATTAAAGTTTCAATTTGGTCCCGGACCTCATCAAAAGGAGGTTGGGGGGAAGTTGTTTCCATCCCTGGAAAACGGAGACGCAGCTTCCGGGTCTGAGGGTTGGGAATGCCGGGACAAGGGGGCTTTAAACGGGCAGAGGGTGGGTTTAGATGGGATACTGGGAAGGAATTCCACCCCATGAGGGTGGGGAGGGGCTGGGATGGAATTCCCAGAGAAGCCGTGGCTGCTCCATCCCTGGAAGTGTCCAAGGCCGGGTTGGATGAGACTTGGAGCAACCTGGGATGGTGGAAGATGTCCCTGCCCGTGGCAGAGGGATGGGAATGGATGATCCTGAAGATCCCTCCCAACCCAAACCATTCCACAATTCCATGATTCCACAATTCCATGATTCCACAATTCCACGATTCCATGACTTGCTCAAAGCCTGCCCCACAGGTTGCTCGTTAGCTGCTCCGGAGCTAACGAAGCATTTCGACTCATCAAGGCCTGAGCGTGCAGAATCCACCAGGCACGGGGAGAAATTCCCAATCCATCAGGAGCCCTCCCTCCACCAGACTTCCAGGACACAGCTGCCGCGTCTCCGGCGGCAAAGAAAGGCGAGGGATGATTAAAGCTGCTGCAGAGTGATCTTAATTACCTCCGAGTAATCCATTAAAGCAGCGAGTTAGGACAGCTCCTGCCTTTCGGGGCCACCTGGAATCCTGGAGGTTCAGGAAAAGCTCAGGCAACCCAGACCAGGATTCTTGTCCTGGGTTTCCAACAAATCCCTGATTGTTTGGTCACCTTCAATATCATCTAAAAACCTGTGCTGACCTTTCCGGCTGAAAGGACGACTCCGTGCTGTTCAGAGTTGGAATTTATGACCTTGGAGATCTTTTTCAAGCTAAATAATTCCATGCTCAGCAAGAAGAGCAGCAATATTTTGGTTGAGAGGAAGTTTGGCGTTGTAATCCCTCAACAGGAGACGTCACTTGGGTTCTCCTCCCTCCGCTAATTAAAATTCCTATAAATTAAAATTAAATTAGAATGGAAATAAATTAAATTCCTTCCGAAAGGCATCAAGTTCAACAGGAGCCCTCAGAGAAATGCTGCTGTTACAATTTTAAAATGGAATCCCACAATGGTTTGGGTTGGAAAAGACCTTCAAGATCATCTCGTTCCAACCTCGACAACTTCCACCATCCCAGGCTGCTCCAAGCCCCGTCCAACCCAACCTGGGACACTTCCAGGGATGGGGCAGCCATGGCTTCTCCGGGAATTCCATCCCAGAGCCTCACCAGCCTCACAGGGAGGAATTCCTTCCCAACATCCCAAATTCCCTCGGTCAGTTTGAAGCCATTCCCCCTTGTCCTGTCACTCCAGGCCCTCGGCCGAAGATTTCAGGCAAATCCAGCTGTTCCTGGGAAATGAAGGAAGCAAATCCATCGGCCACATCCCTTCCCTCCAGGACCCCACTGGCAGCATCCCGTTACTCCTGGGGGGCTGCATCCGACCCCGGGGAGGGAGCCCAGGACCCTCCACCCTGGAAAAGCCTCAGGGCTGAGGGCTCAGCCTAAACCAAATCCCACGGCCGTGGAATTCACCCCTTTGGAGAAAAGCTGCCGGGACGGGGGGATTGGGATAATCGGCGGGTGGAACCAGATGGTCTTTAGGGTCCTTCCCAACCCAAACCCTTCCATCGGGATTTAGGAGCGCAACCTGTTCGCCTCAGCAGGGAGGGAGGGCTCTTTAAAGGGAATTATCCGGGCTTCTTCCCGGGCCTCCTTCGGCCTGGGCACACCGGGCTGCTCCCTGCCTTCCTCTCCTCACGGGTTTTATTATTCCCGGGGAAGATCGCTCCAGAACCAGGAGAGGACTCACGTACGGGCTCTC
>VYXC01008601.1:9080-28671 GCA_013397175.1 Platysteira castanea | reverse complement strand
GGGCCTCACCACCCTCCCAGCCAAGAATTCCTTCCCAATATCCCATCTAACCTTACCCTATTCCATTTTAAAGCCATTCCCTGTGTCCTGGCCCTCCATCCCTTGTCCCAAGTCCCTCTCCAGCTCTCCTGGAGCCCCTTCAGGCCCTGGAAGGGGCTCTGAGCTCTCCCTGGATCCTTCCCTTCTCCAGGCTGGACATTCCCAGCTCTCCCAGCCTGGCTCCAGAGCAGAGGGGCTCCAGCCCTTGGAGCATCTCCGTGGCCTCCCCTGGATCTGCTCCAGCAGCTCCACACCCCTCCTGTGCCGGACACCCCAGAACTGGACACCAGCTGGAAAACGGAGAATGGTGGGATCCCATTTCCCATAATTTTCAAGGTCACGGGGATTCTGCCCAAGCACCTGCAGGATCTCGGAAGGCCCCAAACCCTCAGCATCAGCAATTCCAGGGAGTAACTGACCCAGCTCCACGGCCGGGCAGCAGCAGCCGGCGCGTTCCCGAGGCCGAGGACATTGACGGCCACCTCCCGCCGCTCCAAGCCAGCAGGAAGCTTCCTGGCTGGCGCCGTCCCAAAGGAAGAGTGAGGATGCTGGGATCATGCCAAAGCCGACCACACACGGTTGCTTGGAAACCTTTTGAAAACTACACTGAAAATTCAGGTTTTGATGAAGAGCAGCACGGGCAAAACAAGCCCGAGTTTTGCTTTAAATCCCTTCTTCCCGGAGCCAACCCCGCTGCCACCGCCGCGCTCCTGCTTCCCGAAAATCCTGCGGAGCTCTGCAGGTCACCTTTGGGCCTGAAGGCTTCAAGGTTTCCACAAGTTCGGGCAGCAAAGAGGGACCTGCCCGCGGCAGGGAATCTTTCTAGAGAAATCAAAAATCACCCGGCACAACAAAGAGGGGGAAGAGAGATGGAAGGGAGACGCGGCGAAGGAAAAGAATGGAATTCCTGTCGCACGGTGCCGCCCTGGCATCTAATCAGGGAGCCAGATGAAGGCAGCAATCTGTCTCCTTAAAATATGCATATTTTATTTTATTATTTTTTTTTTCTCCCCCCAGCGCTGCAGAAAGAACTGTGTTGGAAGGCGCTCGCTGAGAGGCTGCGCCAGGAACGTCCCTCTGCAATCACGAGGGACGCAACGAGCGCTTCCATCGTTAGCGGGGTTTAATTGCCAGGAGCCAGAGAGCTCCTCAGCGTCCGCCGTGGGATTCAGGATGGACCTGAGGACCAGGAGGATAAAACCAGGGTTTGGTTCTGAGTTTCAGTCCTGCTGCAGCTGCGCTGGGGGAGATCCGGGAGTTGGCGCAGGGTTGGCACAGAAGGGGCACCGCACGTGGCTCGTGGAGGCCACGGAGCACCGGGAGATTGTGGGATCAGGGGCATGAGGCCTTTCCAGCCTGCCCCAAAGAGTCCTTTGGGGTGTCTTCTACAGCAGGATCTTCCTCACCTTCCACACTGTCCTTCCACACTGGACCACTCTTCACCTTCCACACAGGATTGCTCCTCACCTTCCACACTGTCCTTCCACACTGGACTGTTCCTCACCTTCCACATGGGATTGTTCCTCATCTTCCCCACTGAACTCCACTTCACCTCGCGCACCACATTCTTCTTCCCCTTCCAAACCAGACTCTTCCTCACTTTCCACCCTGAATCAGTTCCCACTGAACCCTTCCGCACCTTCCACATGGGATTGTTCCTCATCTTCCCCACTGAACTCCACTTCACCTCGCGCACCAGATTCTTCTTCCCCTTCCAAACCAGACTCTTCCTCACTTTCCACCCCAAATCAGTTCCCACTGAACCCTTCCTCACCTTCCACATGGGACTGCTCCTCATTTTCCAGACCTGTCCTCCCTTTCCATCCCGAACTGCTCCTCACCTTCCACACCACTGCATTCCTTCCAAACTGGACCCTTCCTCACCTTCCACACTGGATCGGACTCCACCTTCCACACGCGACTGCTCCTCGCCTTCCACTTCGGAGCCTTCCTCACCTTCCACACCAGATCACTGTTCTCCTTCCAAACCAGACTTTTCCTCACCTTCCACATGAGATTGTCCCTCACCTTCCACACCAGAACCTCACCTTCCACATTGTCCTTCCACATGGACCATTCCTCACCTTCCTCACCAGATCATTCTTCAACTTCCACACTGGACCATTCCTCACCTTCCACAGGGGATTGTTCCTCACCTTCCACACCGGACTCTTCCTCACCTTCCAAATGGGACCATTCCTCACTTTCCATATTGAACCCTTCCCCACCTTCCACATCAACCATTCCCAACCCTCCACACCAGATTGTTCCTCACCTTCTACACCAGAACCTTCCTCGCCTTCCAGAATGATCAATCCCAACCTTCCACACTGGACTCTTCTTCACCTTCCAAATTGGACCACTCCTCACTTTCCGTATTGAATCCTTCCCCACCTTCCACATCAACCATTCCCAACCTTCCACACCAGATTGTTCCTCACCTTCCACACCAGAACCTTCCTCGCCTTCCAGAATGATCATTCCCAACCTTCCACACCAGAACCTTCCTCACCTTCCAGAATGACCATTCCCAACCTTCCACACCAGAACCTTCCTCGCCTTCCAGAATGATCATTCCCAACCTTTCACACTGGACTCTTCCTCACCTTCCACACCCAACCTTTTCCCGTAGCCTCTCCCAAAATAACTCACGGAGCAATCCATGGCAGGGCAGGGCAGGACAACGCTGCCCATCAACGCTCCAGAAGCAAACAGGGAATTCATCGTCAGATTCCGTGCGAGAATTCCGGGTTAAATTCCTCCCGTCTGAGGCTCGAATCAACTCCGCACCGACCTACATTGGATTTTGTTCCCTGCCACATCAAAATTCCTCCTCCTACTCCACACTGTTTATTTTGGCTTCCCAGCCAGCCCATTGGCTGCACTGCAGGGATCGCATTCCCATCTCCGTCGTGCCTTATCCATCATAAAACTTGGATACAAGGAGCCGAATGACCCGGCTGCTCCGACCTTCTCATTCTCTCAAAACACCTCTCAAATTTTAAGTTCCTCTACTTAATTTGAGTATTTTTAATACTCAAAGTATTTTTAATCGGAGGGATTAAACAGTATTTTCCCTCAAGGAAAAAGGGATGGATATCCATGGATAGGAGTCACTTTTCCAGCAGCCAGGGAAATGGATACTCAGCAAAGATTTGTAATGGGATCTTTAAGGCCCCTTCCAACCCCAACCATTCCACGATTCTGTGAACTGCAGCCGAGACAGAGCCCTCAAATCCCCGCTTTGAAGGCTCCTCACCCAGCAGGGACAGTGCCTCAAACCACCCACGGAACCCCCAAGCTCTTCCCGAGGAATCCCACCAAGGCCCATGGAAGATTTTACCATTTCCTCCCGATTTGACACAACCGGGACCCGTTTTACCCTGGCAGAAGGAAGATCACAGGATATCCTTGGCACAGCTTCTCTTTTCCCCACGTTCTCCCCAAATCCCACACCCCAAATCTTCCCCCCAGCCTCTTGTTCGCGACTCACAGCGGCCAAAAAAACTCCGCGCTAAAAACCGCCAAGGAATTAACGCGGGTTTATTTTCTTTTCCCGTGGATTAACTGCTACCAGGAGCACGAGGGTTAATTCCCACCGGGAAACGGCGGAGCTGGCTCAACAATCAGGCACCTGAAAGACTCAGCGAGGTACCGGGCGGCACAAAGGAGATGCAAATAAATCTGCATCTCCCAGCATCAAAGACTCCGCGAGATCCCCGAGTGCGAAAACATCTTTTCCCTGCGAGATGCTGAAGGAACGGCAGCGGGAGCGAAGGGAGTGGGAGGANGCACGGGAAAAGGAGGAGCAGCTCCGTGAAGCACCTGCGGATGGAGTTCCCACATCCCTGCGGCCCCACCGGCCTCTAGGAGCTCCGTGGAAAGCAGCCAGAAGGGATATTTTTTGTGCTTCCGCAGCTTTCCGACAAAATTCCGAGCCTCTCCTCGCAGGGATGAAGGAGTTTCTGCCGGAGCCGTGAAGGAGGATGCGCGAGGTGTGAAAAAAGCCAGCGAGGAGAAATGGAGCAGAAGGAAAACGTGAGAAATAAAGGCAGGAGGGGGGCAAATTTTCCAGCGAATCCCACAAGGCTTCTCAGTAAATCTCTCAGGTCTTCCAGGCCTGTTAAAAGTCTGGGATAGACTGGAAAACCCTGGTTCAGCAGCCATGTATTCCACAGGCAGGAGAAGAACCAAGGGATGAGTGGAACGCTCTGTTTCAAGGCCTTGGAAGGGCAGAGATGAAAAGGAGGAAAAAAACCCTTCCGAAATCCCAGCAAAATAAGGCAGAATGAGATCTTCAGCGAGGCGGAGCCCAGGGATGATAAGGAGTTGAAGAAAATGGAAGAATTGGGATTTTACACCTCTTGCTGGAGCCCAGCTGAGCCAACTGCCCCCAGAAATGGAATCGTGGAATGGTTTGGGTGGGAAGGAACCTTCAGGATCATCCAGTCCATGGGCAGGGACACCTTCCACCATCCCAGGGTTCTCCAACCTGGTCTTGGACACATCCAGGGATGGAGCAGCCACAGCTTCTCTGGGAATTCCATCCCAGCTCCTCACCACCCTCCCAGCCAAGAATTCCTTCCCAAATCCCACCCAACCCTGCCCTCTGGCAGTGGGAAGCCATTCCCTGTGTCCTGTCCCTCCATCCCTTGTCCCAAGTCCCTCTCCAGCTCTCCTGGAGCCCCTTCAGGCCCTGGAAGGGGCTCTGAGCTCTCCCTGGATCCTTCCCTTCTCCCGGCTGGACATTCCCAGCTCTCCCAGCCTGGCTCCAGAGCAGAGGGGCTCCAGCCCTCGGAGCAAGTTCTGGATCTGCTCCAACAGATCCAAGTCTGTCTCAGACAAACACCAAAGGAAAGGAGGAAGAGCAGGTGACTGGCGAAGGCAGACGCGATAAATACGATCTTGTCTCATCCCGTTTAAATCAGGTGCCCTGGAAGTCATCACGGAGCTGTCGGGATGATTAATCCCTATTTTTCCACCGCCAGAGCAGGGAATGATGGCTGGGCTGGCAAGTGGGAAAGCCAAGAGAAGAGGAGCTGGGGGTGTGTGGGAGAGGAGCGCTCCGGAGGCAGCAGGGATGAGGAGCTGACTCAAAACTTTGGGATTTGTGGCCGGAGCTGCAGACAGGAGCTGAGAACTCCGTAGGAGAAACTGCTGTGGGATAATGGGGCTGCAAAACAAGGGAATACCTGCGGCACCGGTCGAGTCAGGAGCTCCACTTTGCATGAGGAATATTTAAATAAGGATTTTCCCCAGCCTTTAGGGCCCAAAGCAGAGTTTTAAACCAGTTTGGCGGGGGATTTAAGTGCCAGGAACTCGGTTCTCCCAAGGGAGAATATTTTGGAACAGAAGTCAGGGTGGTCTTGGGTGCTTATGAAGATGATCCTTAAAATAAAATGTTTTTGGGAATTCTGGCAGTGCTGAGCCACTCTGCAGCAAAGAATCCATTTCCAGTTGCCCCACTCCATCCAAAATGGAATTATTCCTTGCCTTAAGGCAAATTATTTGATTTGAAGAGTAAAATTATTCCTTCTCCATATTCCTGGGCTTTCCCAACTCCTAACACCCCCCAAAAAAGGGCGAGAATCATGGAAAAATTCTCTAAGACGTAGAATCACGGAATAACCTGAGCTATTTCAGAAGGATCATCAAGTCCTGCATGGGACAGCCCCAAAAATCCCACCAGTTTCTTTTCCAAAGGTTTCTCGGACCAGGAGACCAAATTCCAGCACTCTGGAGAACAACACAAGAGAGAAACTGCCAGAGAACGGGGGGAGTTTCATCCAGCCCACCCTTCACCCACATCTTGGAAGCTCTGGAGTTGCAGACTGGAAAAACCAGGAATTCTAGCTGGGAAAACAATTCATTTCTTATATTGTCATTTTTGGAATGATAACATTGGGAATTGTTCACCTCTCACGGCAATTTTGGTGTAATGACAAGAACTTGCAGCAATTAGGATCCGTTTTTATGACGCGGGAAGAACAAACGACCCAAATCCCAACTCCCACGCCCTCTCCATGAGGTGACCAAAATCCTCCTCCCGAACGTGCTTCCCTCTGAATTCCAGCCTTCCCAGTCCTTTGTAAGAGGTCACAGCAGCCTGCGTTTCCAATAATAGGTGCCAGGAACAAAGGAGCTGAAAGGTTTGATTATCCCAGCGATGCTTTCCGTGAGCAAATCAGGCTCCCGGCCCCGTGGGAGAGCAAAAAATTTCCCTTCTTATCCGTGTCATCCTCGCCACGGAGCTGCCGGGGGAAAATAGGGCAGAGGAAACGCAGGGATCCCTTTGAAAGACCCTGGGAAAAGCAGGTAACCAGGTTAAAGGGATGCCACATCATGGAATTTTTAAGGATGTCAGGAGAATTTGGCGGATCTGACGCGATTCCCGGGGGTTTGAGCTGGATGCGGTTGGGTCACGGGGGCTTTTCGTGGAAAGGCTCCGCACCTGGGAGGATTCAAAGAACCCAAAGCGCTTCCTGTGGTTAAATGAAGTTTGCTCTCCTGGAGAAGCTGCTCAAACCTGTGGCTCCTGCACTCAAAGCCTTTAATCCTGGTAATTCTGCCCTCAAAGAAGTTTGGGAGCTCGTCCCGAAATGACAAAGCCGAGCAGGGCCCTTGAACCTGAGCAGCAAGACCTGGAGATAAGGCGGGAATCAGCCGGGCCTGCAATTTGCTGCCTGATTAAACCCCTGGAGCGGCAGGAAAATTAGGGAAATCATCTCCCAGACACCCGAAGGAATCACCGGCTGCTGGCTGCCTCCCGGGATAAACGAGCTCATCCCAAAATTTGGGGGATGACAGCGGTTGTTTGGGCATGGGTGAGACGTTGCTGGAGCCTCCAGAACTGGCTCGGCCTGTCTGGCACAGGACGGGCTCCAGGCGACGCGGGCGACTCATCCGAGGGAGCTTCCAAGGAACGTTTCCCACCGCCAACCCTCCAAAAAGTTGTTTGCCCAAAAGTCTGAGCTGCTCGGGATGTTCTCCAAGCAAGCTGAGGGCAGTGTCCAGGGAGGAGGTCTGCAGCCAGCTGGGCCTCGGCCGCACAGCGGCCACAGGTCCGAGGTGTTGAGGAGGGAGCTGATCTCGTTTTCCGTCTGAATCCTCCAGGATGCAATTCCGGAATGGTTTGGGTCAGAAAGGACCTTCAAGACCATCCAGTTCCAACTCTGCCCCGCCTGGACAACCTCCACTATCCCAGGTTGCTCCAAGCCCTGTCCAACCTGGCCTTGGACACTTCCAGGGATGGGGCAGCCACAGCTTCTCTGGGAATTCCATTCCAGCCCCTCACCATCCTCACAGCCAAGAATTCCCTCCCAAATCCCATCTATCCCTGCCCTCTGGCAGTGGGAAGCCATTCCCTGTGTCCTGTCCCTCCATCCCTCGTCCCAAGTCCCTCTCCAGCTCTCCTGGAGCCCCTTGAGGCCCTGGAAGGGGCGCTGAGCTCTCCCTGGATCCTTCTCTTCTCCAGGCTGGACATTCCCAGCTCTCCCAGCCTGTTCCAACACAATCCAATGTTTTGAGGGCAAGGAAAACCAATCCCAGCCCTCAACACCTTTCCAACCGAGACCCTTGGAACCCAAAAACTTGAGCAGAAACTCATCAAGAACCTCCCAACATCCCTGCTCAGAACCCGAGGTGAAGACTCCTGGACGACGCGGCATTCCGAGCCCACGGAGACAGATCCCGGGAGCCCAACCTCAAACCCAACCCTGAGAAAAACCTCTCGGGGAGGACAACAAATTCCCGGGGAGGAACGGGAATTTCCAGACGCTGCCACGCTCCCGAGGGCGTTTCCAACCCCCAAGTGATGCCCTCGCTGGGTTCTTCACCCAACGGTGCCCACCCGGCTCAATTCCGCCTCTCTGGACACGGATTCCTCGGAGCGACGTCGGAGCCGGAGGGAATCTCATCTGCCAATCTCGAAATCAATGACCCGTGCTCTTGGAAGCCACGGTTGAAAAGTGCAGCTAAAAATAAGGGAAGACGATGAGGAGAGCAGGAAAATTCCTGAAACATCAAGATCCGAGGTTTGTTTTGGTCTGGGGTTATTTTTTTTAGCGCGTTTATAATTTACTCTCCTCAGGCTGATAAATGCCACCTGCACTGAGACAGAAATTCAGGATAAAAAAGCTCAGATTTAAGGTGGGGAAGGAGAAGGCACCCACTGAGACATCTCCTAAATCAGGGTCCTGATGAGATCCGCCCTTTTCCTCCTTTGAAACGCAACAAAATAAATCCCTGCTGGATTTGAACGGGACCCAAATTAACCATGAACAGCCAAAGCAACTCCGTGATGGTCCAGGCATCGCCGGGTGTGCTCAGGAATCTTTCTATAAAACATTTTCCTCCCTCCTTGCACAACGAGCAAATCGAAGCAACAAATCAATACCGAGAGAGCTCTAAAACCCAAATCTTATTCCAGCTGCATTAGAAACGTTCTTGGAGCGTTGCTCGTGAAGGGTTGAACACTTTCAATTCTTCTTCCTCCTCCTCCAGCTGACAGAAGAGTTCCTGAGTCAGATGTGGGGAAAAACCCCAAATCTGCTCCCAATGTTTTTGTCCTTTGGAGCAGTTTAAGGGCTTTTTTTTTGGGATAAAAGGGAATTTGTCAAGGAGAAGCAAATTTAAAACAGGGAAAGGAGTAAGTGCGACACATGGAGCACGTTGGAGGAGTTTCCAGTGAACTCGAGGGACAGGGAAAAAAGGCATTCCTTGGAAATATATTTTGGTGGATTAAAGGGTTAGAAGCTCAACTGGAGCCTCTTCCTTGGATTTAGGAGCTGGTCTGAGCTTAAGGAAGACAGACACCCCCAGGCAGGACGGTTTAGGAAGGAAAACTTGGGATTCCCTTTCCCAGGAATCATAAAAAACACAGTCAGGGGCTTCCCTACAAAGCAATTCCAGCCTCTTCCTCCATCCCACATCTCCCACCCATCCCGTGGATCTACGCAAGTCTTTCCCTGGAAATCCACTAGGTTTCAAAATTAGGGTATGGAAAGTAGGAGAAGATGTTTTGAGGTACCAAAATACCGGATTTTAATTATTCTTTTTTTATAGGGAGACACATCAGGACCCTTCCCATCCTTTCCCTCAGCTCAGGGATGCAGGTGGAGCTGCCCCACCAGCTCCAGGACAACAGGAACGCTTGGAAGGAGAAGACAAGGAGAGATCCCACACCTTTTGTCATTCCCATTTCCGTGTCCCGCCACGCTCGGATTTTTAACCAGAGCTCTTCTGATCTCCGGCACCAAACGGATTCTGCATCAAGGCCTCCTTATCATTCCCAGCCAAAAATATTCCAGAGTTTCTCTGTGCCAAGGAAGAATTTTCCCAAAATCCAGCCCGAACCTCCCCTGGCACAGCCTGAGTTTCCCCTGGTCCCGTCCCTCGTTCCCTGGGAGCAGATCCCAAATCCCACCCGGCTCCGACGCCCCATCGGCCTCTTCCCAAAGGTTTTCCTCATGCCCAAGTTCTTGGAATTCCTCCAAGTGTCGAGCTCCTGCTCCAGCCACACTTTTTGTCCCTTTTTTTCCCCCCATTCTCCCGCCCTCCCACTCCCATCGCACTCGTTCCTATTCCTTCAGGATCTTTCAGGGAAAAGATGGGATAAAAAACGTTGCCAGGCAAATTTTGTCGAAAATACAAAGGTGCATCCGTGGAGAAGGATCCCCAAAAAATCCATCTCTGATCTGGGGTGTCCCCAGAGCATCTCCATGAGATCACATCCTGCCTGTTCCCTTCTCCCTCGGATGTTCGGGATGAACGACAGAATCCCTCCCAATCCCAAGCTTTCCCTCGGAATTCTCGGTTCTATGAAGGAGCCAAGGCGTGAGGTACAAGATCCTCAAATCACGGAATGGTTTTTTTTGGTGATTTGACCCTTGCTCCAAGGTTTCTCCTGCTCCAGCAATTCCTGCTGTAAATTTTCCTGATTTAAAAAAAAGGGATTTTTACACATTTATCTGACTACAGGAAATATTCCCCGCTGCTCCAGAAGCTCCATCCAAGACTCTTCCTCCCAAAGCTTGTCTGGCCCACTGCAATTCCCACAATTTCAGGCAACAATCCATAAACTCATTTATTCCTGCCCTTCCTACCCAAACACCTCAAAGGCCTCCCTAAATCCACAACTTTCCAGGAACACCAATTCCTAAAAAACCCACGGAGGCGACACCAAATCTCCCTTGATTCCCCGGGATTGAAGTTTTGCCGGAATATTTCTGCATTCTCCCTGAACAGGGATTTAGGAACTCAGCAGCCGCTTGGGAACTGAAGCTGCCCGTGTTTTCCTCACCACCATTCCCAACTTCCCTGGTTTTTTTCCTGAGCCCTGCACTTCATTCCTGATCACAATCAAAGAGCCTCCGTGTCCCTCTCCGTGCACGCAACTCCCGCGCGTCGCCCGGAGCATCCTCGGCCTCCTTCACATCCACTTCTCCTCTCCCGAGTTTCTGTCCCTTTGGATTAATTCCACAGTTATCGGGGTTTTCTTTTTTCTGCTCCGAGGTTGGAGCCAGGTGAGGGTCGGGATTTTCCGCCACGGGAACAAGGGACAAGAGGAAGTGGCCTCAAGTGGCGTCAGGAGAGGTTTAGGTGGGGTATTTTTGGGAAAAAATTCCTCGAGCTAAGCCTCGTTTAGCTGGGATATTTTTGGGAAAAATTCCTCGAGCTAACCCTCGTTCAGCTGGGATATTTTGGGAAAAATTCCTCGTGGAAAGGGCAATCCAAGGATTGGATTAAAGACCATCCAGTTTCACCCCCCTGCCATGGGAAGGGACACCTCCAATTATCCCAGGGTGCTCCAAGCCCCATCCAACCTGGCCTTGGACAATTCCAGGGATCCAGGGGCAGCCACAGCTTCTCTGGGAATTCCATTCCAGCCCCTCAAAGTGAAGAATTCCTTCCCAATATCCCATCTAACCAGTGAGAAGCCATTCCCTGTGTCCTGTCCCTCCATCCCTTATCCCAAGTCCCTCTCCAGCTCTCCTGGAGCCCCTTTAGGCCCTGGAAGAGGCTCCAAAATCTCCTCGGAGCATCCTGGAAAGTAAAACGATTTCTACCACCCAGGACAATCTGACACGAACCAGGAAGGAGGAATGAGACGCTTGGATCAGGGAATGTGGGTGGAGGGAGCTCCGTGAGTCACCGACAACCTTTAATCGCTTCCACGGGCAGATTTGTACAATTCCCTCCGCAATTCCCTTCTCCAAGCTCCCCGGAACAAAACCAAACCCGTTCGTGGCACTGAAAATACCCAGGGCTCACTTTTCCAAACCACAATCTGACACGAACCACATAGAACATTCTCCATGTGCCATCTGAGGGAAAGGGAACAAAGAACGGAATCGGAATTCCCGGCTTTGCAGCGGGGTTTGACACAAGGGACAGCTCCTAAACTCAGCTTATTTATCCCTAAAGCTCCGTTTTCTCCAGGATGAGCCCCACCCCAGCTGCTCCTGGTGTTCCAGGCCTTTCCCCTAATCCATTCCTATCCCTGGACACGCTCCTGGCCACGCAGGCCAGGCATTCCCACAAAATTACGCCCCCAAAAAACCGCTTTTTCCATAGCTAAAAGCCTTAAGGAAAGATATTTGCACACGCCAGGAGCATCCCGATTTCTCTATTATCCCGGGCACCTCAGAATTCCAAAGGCCACAGACACCTCCGTGGGCTGATAAGACACTTAACACGCTGATAACGAGCTGATAAGGCACCAATGCCCGAGGAACACGTGGAACGAGGAAAATGCTTAAAAATCGTGGCTTAAAAATCCTGATTGGGATTTTCCTACGTGGAAAAGCATCGGGAAGTGGAGGGCTCTGCTGCCAAACCTGCTCCTCCTGCACGCCCAGCTTGGTTTTTCCCCAGGGTTTGTGTTAATTTCCCAATTGGAGCTTCCCAAAAGACACTCTGGGGGACTCCGGAGATGATAAATTAAGACTCGTTTTCCTCCCTGTGTTATTCCCACAAAAAACCTTCCCGACCTTGTTCTGTGCTCTAAGTGTTATGATGAGGGTGGGAAGGGGCTGGGATGGAATTCCCAGAGAATCTGTGGCTGCTCCAATCCCTGGAAGTGTCCAAGGCCAGGTTGGACGGGGCTTGGAGCAACCTGGGATAGTGGGAGGTGTCCCTGCCCATACAAAGGGGTTGGGAATTATTTTTGAGGTCCCTTTCCAACCCAACCCATCCTCTGATCTTATTCCCACTTCCATCATGATAAAAATCCCTTTCCATGCCCCTTCCCCCTCCCAGCCAAGGGATAAAGGGGGAATTGTTCAGGTGAGCTGGAGTGTGACGGAGCAGGGTCCCTTTCCGAGTCATTTACAGGGGTTTGGAGTTCTGGGCACAGGATTTCCCTCAATTAAAAAAAAAAAAACTCAGGAACTTCCTGTTAAAACAGAAAATTCCCAGATAGAAAATGTGTTTTCTGGATAACTGTGGGGTTTTGTTTTTTTGGGAGCAGCACCTATTTCCAGACAGAAAATCCCCAGCACGGAACTGCCACGCTCCGATGTGGATTCCTCAAGGTGACATTCAGGAGATGTCGGAGAGGTGGGAGAAGAAGGAAAAGGAAAAGGAAAAGGAAAAGGAAAAGGAAAAGGAAAAGGAAAAGGAAAAGGAAAAGGAAAAGGAAAAGGAAAAGGAAAAGGAAAAGGAAAAGGAAAAGGAAAAGGAAAAGGAAAAGGAAAAGGAAAAGGAAAAGGAAAAGGAAAAGGAAAAGGAAAAGGAAAAGGAAAAGGAAAAGGAAAAGGAAAAGGAAAAGGAAAAGGAAAAGGAAAAGGAAAAGGAAAAGGAAAAGGAAAAGGAAAAGGAAAAGGAAAAGGAAAAGGAAAAGGAAAAGGAAAAGGAAAAGGAAAAGGAAAAGGAAAAGGAAAAGGAAAAGGAAAAGGAAAAGGAAAAGGAAAAGGAAAAGGAAAAGGAAAAGGAAAAGGAAAAGGAAAAGGAAAAGGAAAAGGAAAAGGAAAAGGAAAAGGAAAAGGAAAAGGAAAAGGAAAAGGAAAAGGAAAAGGAAAAGGAAAAGGAAAAGGAAAAGGAAAAGGAAAAGGAAAAGGAAAAGGAAAAGGAAAAGGAAAAGGAAAAGGAAAAGGAAAAGGAAAAGGAAAAGGAAAAGGAAAAGGAAAAGGAAAAGGAAAAGGAAAAGGAAAAGGAAAAGGAAAAGGAAAAGGAAAAGGAAAAGGAAAAGGAAAAGGAAAAGGAAAAGGAAAAGGAAAAGGAAAAGGAAAAGGAAAAGGAAAAGGAAAAGGCTCCTAAAAGAATGGATTCATTTGGGATTTTCCCCTTCCTGGCGGCTCTGCCAGATCCGATGGCACCTCCTGGAAATGGCAAGAAAGGTGGGAATAGGGCAGGGAATGGCCTCTGCTCCTTGGGAGAGGCAGAGGGTGCAGTGAAAACCGATTTAACGTGCAATTAATGGAAAATAAAGAGGCTTTTCCACGTTTTTGTGGCCCGGCTGCTCCATTTAATCCGGCCACCCTTAATTAGGGACACACCAATCCCGAGGGAATCCGCTCCAGTCCTGGCACCATCCCCACAGGAGCCAGCAATCCAAGACCTCCAATCCAGCAGGATTCCTCATCCATTTAGACTGGATTTAAGGAAGGAATTTATTACAGGGTGGTGAGGGGCTGGAATGGAATTCCCAGGGAATTCCGTGGCTGCTGGAAGTGTCCAAGGCCTGGCTGGAAGGGGCTTGGAGCAGCCTGGGATAGGGGAAGGCGTCGGGGTTGGAAAGAGGAGATCTTTATTCCAATCCCTTCCAACCCATTCCAGGACTCCACGATGAAGAAGAATTCCCACCCTGTGGACAATTCCGAGTTCGGCAGCCTCGCTCAATAACCTCCGACCCAAATCCCAGTATTTTTTCTGGGAAGTGGAAGAAGATCCCCTCCCACCTCACCGAGAGCCTGCGGATGCGCTCAGAGATCCGCGAGCACAAATCCCTCCCCTCCTCTTTTTCCAAAAGGAATTTTTCTGCCTGGTGGGGTTATTTTTCCCCCTTTTCCTAATTATTCCCAAATATTCCCGACCGCGTTAAGTCTTGCCGAGCGTTTTTGTTCTGTTATTTGTTGTTTTTTCAAGCAGCCCAACCTGGAAAGGGCTCCACGGGATTCCTCCTTTCCCTGTCTTTGAGGGGACACAGATCCATGGATGCACCCTTTGGATCAAAGGGAGCAAAGAAGCTTAGGAAGCATCCAGAAATCCAACTCCGGGTCCATCAATGGATCCAGAAAGCCCCTAAGAGGCAGCTTAATTACCAGTAAAACTGAGGATACATCCATGAACCCACCAAATCCTTGCTCGGGGCAGCTCGGGATGCGTCCCTGAACGAGAGGAATTTAAAAGTGGGTGCCAAAAAGATCAAAAATAACCCTGGAATACGGAAAAGAAGGGAGACAGGTGATTCAAGGAGCAGCATTTTCCCTTCCGAGCCCACCTGGAACTCGGAATCCAGGGACAGCTTTATTTGGAGCTCTTCAAAGGATTTAGAGTCCAAAGAGGTCCCCCCAAAAAAGCTGGAAAAAGCTTTTGGAAAAAGACGTGGAATGACAGGACAAGGGAGAGTGGAGGCAAGAGGGCAGGGTTGGGTGGGATACTGGGAAGAAATTCCTCTCTGGGAGGGTGGTGAGGCTCTGGGATGGAATTCCCAGAGAAGCTGCGGCCGCCCCATCCCTGGAAGTGTCCAAGGCCAGGCTGGAGCAACCTGGGATAAGTGGAAATTATCCCTTCCCATGGCAAGAGGGGTGGAATTGGATGATCTTCACCTCCCCTCCCAACCCAACCCACCCCACGATTCCATGATTTGAGCGGTCCCCGGACCGACGGCGAGCTGGAATTCCAAAGCAACCGAAATTCCCACAGTATTCCAAGGACCTCATTGTCCATCCTCCTCTTCCAGACAAGATTCCACTTCTCCCATGCTTTTCCACGACCTCTCCCAGCCGGGCGTGAGGCGCCTGAGGAAGATCAATAAAAAAACCCGGAATTCCGCAGCGGCGCTTCCCAAAGTAACGTTTTCCAACACCTTCCCAAACACGTGGCCCCGCTGGAAGTCATTTCCAATCCGGCACGGAGGGCACGGAGCAGAGAGGGAAGATCAATAAAAATGGAAAAAGGCAGAGAGGGAAATGTCAGCACCTCGGGAAGAATCCGCCGGAATCCGGCCCGGGAGCAAAGGGATCGGGCGCGCGAGTTTTCCGTAGGGAAAACGCAACAAGGAAGGAGCCGTGCTCCAATCCAGGGATTTTTCCATGCATCCGTGCATTTTTCCATGCTTTTTGGTGGTGAAGAACAAAGGGGCAGCGTGGGCAAAGGCAGTCATGGCCAAAGGAGCTGAAATTCCGGGAAAATGAGAACAGGGTTGGGGGTGTTCAGCTTGGAGAAGAGGAGGATCCAAGGAGAACCTGGAGATGTTTCCAGGGCCTCAAGGGGCTCCAGGAGAGCTGGAGAGGGACTTGGGACAAGGGGTGGAGGGACAGGACACGGGGAATGGCTTCCACTGCCAGAGGGCAGGGATGGATGGGATATTGGGAAGGAATTCTTGGCTGGGAGGGTGGTGAGGGGCTGGAATGGAATTCCCAGAGAAGCTGTGGCTGCTCCATCCCTGGAATTGTCCAAGGCCAGGTTGGACGGGGCTTGGAGCACCCTGGGATCTTGGAAGGTGTCCCTGCCCAGGGGTGGTCTGGAAGATCCCTTCCCACCCAAACCATTCCAAAATTCCCTACTCCTCCCTCTCTGCCCCACCCGGAGATCACCAATTCCCTTCTCCCTCTTTTCCAGCTCCTCCAGCGTTTTCACCAACGAGGAAACTCCGCCGTCGCCCACGATTCCAAAAGCTCTGCCTCAACCCAGAAGCCAAACTTCCAACCCCCATTCCAGCCAGGAACAGAACCTCCCGGGATCCTGCTGCCTGTGAAATCCAACGAGCAAAACCTCCTCCCTCCCAGAGTCCATTTCAGGCCTCGTTTGCTCCAAGGTTTATGAGACTTTCCTCAACAATCAGAAATTTCCACGTCTTTCCTGCGGGAACGGCGGTTCCTGGTCTTGGAATGCCACCCCTGGGTCACCCCATGGCCTCTTCCCATCTCCTTCCCGTTTGTTGTTGGGAAAGACTCGAAAAAAGCTGGAAATAAGATTTATTTTCCTCTTGGGAATGCGGAGATGGGGATATCCAGCTTCCTGAAAGTCAGGAGCGACTCTTTCCGCTCCGTAAAAACTGGGATTGGCGGGTTCGTTCCCTAAAAATCAGGATGGCAGAGCTGGATGTGGGAATGTTCAAAGGGCAGGAGCAGGAGGAGGGAAATAAATCCAATCCCTGGATCTGTGAAGGTCAAGGGAAGAGCGAGGGATGAATTTGAGACAGGAGGCACCTCCCGTTGGAACAGCACGACGTGATCCTTCCAGGAGCTGAGAAACCACCAAAAAATCCCTCGGGATTTGGGGATCCCTGGGATAATGACAAATTCCCAAGGGCGTTGGGAGATCTGGAGTGCTCCACTTCCTCCCCTCAGCACCTGGAGCACATTGATCCCTCAAACACTTCTTGGCAGCTGGAATTAAAAATAGCCAGCCTGGATGAGCTGGAAACGGGGGGGGGAAAAAATAAATTCCAGCCGGAATGTTTATTTTTGGGAAGAGCCAGAGGAGGAAGAGGAAAGGTCGGGGTTCAATGCGTTATTTAGAGCATGTAAGGAAATAATCACTGGAGCAAAAATGCGGGAGGGAGAGGATGGAGGAAGAGCAGGGAATGATAACTCAAAGGATTTTTTTTTTGAAGGAAGAGGTCACCGGAACAACTTGGAATCATCTCAACCAAACCTTAATCGCCAAAACAAAATTCCCACGGATTTTTATCCCCTGGAGCAAACATTCCCAATAAAAAACCCACAGAACAGCAACGGCAGCCACAGCCCAGCCCCAAAAATCCCAGATTCGATGATTTGGGATCCCTTCCCTAAATCCAGGCCCCTCCACGGCTCTGCTCCACAATCAGGGAACGCGCAGTTTTACGGGATTTGACACCAATTCCACTCTGGAATCTGTCTGAATTCCTGGTTCTATTTTCTGGTTGGGATTTGGGGTTTTTTAAAGGTCGTGGGGTCATTGTCTGGTTGGGCTTTCGTGGTGCCTGTTCCCAAATTCCCAGGGCTGAGACTCCAAATCCATCGTTTTTCAGGAAGGGAACGACAGCACCGCAAGGCTCTCCCGGGAATGGTTTGAGGAGTTTCCCAAACCAGCTTTAAACCAAGATTACCCCGTGGGATGCAAGGTCCCATTTCTGGATTATTGTTCAGGTGGAAAATTATCCAGAAAACCTCGCCCTGGATCTTCCTAAATGTGGCCTGAGGTGCCAGACTGATCCAGGAGAAATCAACCTGGATAAGGAAAAGCCACGAGACGTTCCCGGGACAGGGATTTTAGGAAGCTGCTCCTGCTCACCACCTAAAGCAATTCCTCTGTGGAATTTTGGAGGGAATTTGTCTCCACCAGTGCTAGCAATATTCCAATCCCACAGGAATTTTCCCCTGGGGTGGTAGGAACTGAATGTTTGGAACTTTGGGATCAAGGCCTAAGTAGGTCACCTTCAATCCCGGTACAGAACTACGGATTCACCTAAATTTTCTGGGAAATGGAGGGGGGAAAAAAAGCTTTGATGGAGCACAAAGTTGAGGGAATTCCTTCCCTGGAGCTCCGCCTGAGAACATCGGGATTATCCATAGGGAGAACCCATGGGATACCTCGGGGATTCTCCAACTTCCTGCTAAAGAAGGGATTTGGTGGTCCACAGGACAAGATTTTTGTGGAATGTCCAACCAACCACAGGCACGACATTCCCGTACTTTTCACAAGCCTGGAAATTCCATGAAATACCTTCTTTAAAGTGATTTCGGATCGTTTGGGATGATCCAGGGCCAGGAAACCCTAAAAGGGTTGGACAATCCATAAAAACCACTTTGGGGTTGCATCCGGGCTCCTGGCCCCAACAAAACAGCGGCACCAACGAATAAAATCCCCAAAAAACCAGGATAAAACTGTGAACTGGCCAATTTCCAGGGATATCAGGAAAATCCATCGTGAAACACAACCTCAGTCAGGATTCGGAAAACCTTCAGGAGTCTCCCTTTCCTTCCAACCTTTTATGGTTGGACTCCATGATTTTAAGGCTCTTTTTCCAGCCTAAACACTTCCATAAATCCCTGACCCCTCTTTGCTCCCACCACCACCAGCAGCCGATCCCACGGCACAGCGGGACATTCCCAAAAATCCCTTTCAACCCATCTCCAGCCCCTCTGGAGAAGAGCAGCCCGAAGACATCTGGCTCGCAGACAGCCCCGAGCTTGGATCACCCGGATTCGCAGCGGGAAAAATCCAGGAAGCGCGGATTTGGGTGGGAAAAGCAAAGAGTTCCAAGGAAAACGAGGGCCAGGATTATCCTGGAAACCCACCCCTGGTTCTGGTGGGATCTCACTGTGGCACCCTCACCGCCTGGAAATTCCAGTTTTTGGGGTTAAATCCATCTAAGTTTAGGCTTTTAGGCCTGGAATTGCTCCCAGTCAGCGATCCCGAGATCCCGCGCTCCGGCTCCAGGTTGGATGGGGCTTGGAGAAACCTGGGATAGCGGGAGGTGTCTCTTCCCATGGTGGATTTAAGGGTGAGGTGGGATTTAAGGCCGCTTCCAAACCATTCCAGGATTCTGCAATTCCATGAAAACCCCGCGTGCTTCCCTTCGGAGGAAGGGGAAGGCCGCCCGAGGCCTTGAGCTCTCCCTCCTCCACCCATCCCGAGGGATGGGGAAGGAATACAACCCTTAATCCCCCCAAAATCCACACGGAATAACTCAGGGAACTCCAAGAGCCAACACAAAATCCCACAAACAACCCGAGACCCCAAATTTCCTGAGCTATTCCACACCCACAACCAAATCCCGCCGCTCTCCCTTTTTCCCAAAACCCTCAGTTTTCCACTCCGGCAGCACCAAACCCAGCTCCCCACGCTTGCAACCCCGCTGTTTTTGGGATCAATGAGCATCCATTCGGGAAAAGCCATTCCATGGAGGAAGGATCCCAACCAAGCTTCACCCACGGAGGCACCGAGGGAAGCGTCGCATCCCAAATCCATCCATCCCAAATCCGAGCCACCTGCTGCTCGCAGGTCCCCAGCAGCTCCCTCCAGACATCCCAAATCCACCCATTTTCTATGGAAAACGCGGGTTGGTTTTTTTTTTTCTTTCCCCTTAATCCCACCCAGCTGCGTGTGCCAGGTGAGGCTCCGGAGCCCCGGAGCAGCTGCGGATTTCTCCGTAGAGGTCACTCAAGGGGTTGATTAAAGTGGGAATAAATCACGGGATAAAGAAAATAACTCGATAAATCAACGACCGAATAACAAAATAAATAAATAAGCCAGGAAATGAATAAATAAGGAAATAAATAATTAAGGGAAATAAATAAATAAATAAATAAATAAATAACTCCACTCCCATCCTGCAGTTTTCGCAGCCGGAGGGAAACGCAAGGAACGGGGGAAACAGCGCAGGGAAGAGGGGGAAAAA
>VYXC01008600.1:142353-295806 GCA_013397175.1 Platysteira castanea | reverse complement strand
GGGGGACCAGCCCCCGGCAGCAGGGCACGGCTGTGAGGGATGTGTCCCTCCCTGACAGGGAGTGGGCAGGGGGCTTCTCGTGCGGGGGATTCCGGGGAACGGATGGGCTTCCTTTTTTTATTTTTTTAATTTCTTTTTTCTTTTTTTGGCATGGAAACTGGTCCCCGCCCCCGGCAGGCAGAGCCGTTAGTCACCCGAGTGCGGGGCGGGGAGGCGGGAGAAGCTCCGTAGGAGCTGCTGCTGCTGCTTTTGCTGGATGGGTGGAGAGAGGGAGAGCGGGTGGAGAGAAGGGGAGCGGGGATGTTAAAAATCAGTATTTTTTTTTTTTTTTTGACATCAGCTCCTAACACGGTGAAAATGCCTCCAGCCCTTAAGCATTTCTCCATCTTTTTTTGCAAAACCATAATCCGGGCTTTCAAATTCTGTTGCTGGCGCCTGTAAGGCCTTTCACCTTTTATCTTTGCTCACACAAACTAACAATTTTAAACTAAAATCCACTTTCCAGCCGACATCGAATATCAGATGCCTCACGGCAGAATGTAGCTTTGCAAGTTATGGATGCTTGAACTCTACTCCCATTTTCTTGGTATGCTTCAATGGTTATTTAAATTAGAAAAATGTTATGAAGCCCAGTGGACATAACATGCTGCAGAACTCAGCAATAGTTGAGTATTGCTACCAAAAGTGTGTTTCTTCTTTAAGGATATGTACCCTAGAAAAATCTGCGCAGACAGATAGCAGAATTTAAGGCATTGCAGTGCATAAAAATCAGGCATCTCATTTTTGTTTGTTGTTCCACACAGACTGCTTCATGAGCCTTGGGACACTGAAGTGTTTTAGTTTGGATCGGGGATGCACTTTTGAAGTAAATGCTGTCATCATCCCTGCTAACAGTGCTGTAATTCCAGAGTGTGGAGCGGTGTTGGAGTGCATGAAATAGATCCCTTTTGTATGAAGCTAAACTAATGCACTCCAGCCACAAATGAGCACTGGGAGGGACTCAAACTGAACTAGTCCAACACCAGGAATCCCTGAGGTGGAGTACAGCTTGAAGATCAGGCCCTTAGCACCAACGGCTGCACTCTACAGGTCTGTTAGACCTTGGTGCTTGCCGGTGTAGTTGAAGGTTTGGAGCTTTGTAGTTCAAAAGGAGGGTCCCAGGAGTTTCTAGTGTAACATCTGAAAGACCTGATTCCTGGTTCACAGCTGGCAGTCAACCGATACTTAAACTTTGATGCTTAAAAGTCTGCCAGAACTCCCAGTTCGTGCATGGATCATCCCTTATTCTTGTGTCATGAGTACATCACATCATTCACAGCTATAAGGATAACTTGAACTGAAGTAAAAACTGCTACCAGTGTTGCTTTCAGATATTGTCAATGGCTTTTCTGGTCCTTATTAATCTCCCTACACCTGCAACAGATTCCAGAATAGAAGGCAGTGGTGCTGCAAGTTTAAAATTAAGATAAATGACTGGATAGTGCTTTAATGCTCAAAAATAACTGAATGAACTTCCAGTAACATATGTTAGCAATTAAAACATTTTTTTTCTATCAGTGTATCTTGTCATTTTGAGACCAGATTTTAAGAAACGTAGCACACATAGAGATTTTGTAAGAAAGTATATAGAGAACCACTGTGGTAACAAAATCAGAGCTGAGAGATTTTTCTTACAATGTACGCAAAATACATTTCCTTTTCTTACAGTGCTTCTCACAGGCAACCAGTTTCATGCACTAACATGACACAGTTACCCCTTTTACTGAGATCTGTCTTCTTTTGGAAGGTGTGTGTGAGAGAAATATGTTATTTGATAGATAAGATAGAGCACTTTCTTATAACCTTTAATCTTGAGGAGCTTGACTACAGACAGCAGTCCATAATTTTACATGTCTAAAATCAAACATCATAGCTCACTTGTCTTCTAGGTTACTTCCATATTCATCATCGAATTTTTTGCCTTCATCTTGTGGTTCTAACAGAAATATTAGAATACAACAGATCTTTGTTTACTGTCTCCAAAAGTTTAGGGCTAACTTAACTCAACTATAAAGATGGAATTTTCTAATGTGAATCCTTCAAATCAGGCATGGATGTGGAGGCCAAACCCTTTTTTACAGACACTCAAATCTATTATAGAGATTTTGTTTTGGGAAGCTGGACTACATTCCACGAAGTCACTAAAACACAATATAGGAAAAAAATATGATTTACCAGGTGAAGCAAACATATATGACTCTGAATACAAATAAGCAGCAGGCCTCATTCATAGCAACATACCTTTTTTTAGACAAACTTCCTGTTTAAAAAGGGGGAAACACACATGTTTCCCAAGGGCCACCTAAGTGTTTTCTCCAGGGACTCGTAAGGGGATTGTGGAGTGATCAAGGCCGGAGACAAACACTTGAAGGCAGCAACCAGATTGTCTTGACTTCCCTTTTTGGTCCCACAAACTAGCTGGCTCAGCGTCAGGCTGGCCCTCCAGTGCAGATCAGAGCAGTCTGGTCTGTTCTGCTGGAAATGGTGAGAAGTGCCAAGTCCTACACGTGTCCTACTTCTCTGGAGCGCCTGTGAGTCACCACATCGGCTGGGCGCAGAGGCAGCTCCTGGTTTGGTGGCCACCCAATGTCATACAGCCTGGAAGGAGAGACCTGCTTATCCACTGCATCTGTATTTTCACTGACATTAAGAGCCAAGTAGGAATAAGTTTGATGTAAACATAAGTAGAAGTGGATGACAAGAGGACATTGAATAATGAGCATTAGTTTAATGAGGTATGAATGTATATAAATGGGGCAAGATACTATCATGGCATTAGAAGAGCCTTTAAAATGGCAAAAATCAATGGCAGTTTTTCTTAGCTGAAAAGTGCAGAAATTGACGCATGGATAGTAGCAGAATATTCATTCCTTCTTTCTTGCAATGACATTTCATTACATACAGAAGAAAGAAAAACCATGAAATAATCATAGATATTGTTTCTTTACTAAGGTCTTAAGAGAAAACAGTGTAACAAAAGGGAGTGATGCTGGTTTTATTATTATTATCTACAAACTGGCTGTTGCTTTCCTGGGAACCAAACTCTCAGCTGAGCAATCAGTAATTTTAAAATAATTTTATGGTGGATTTCCTATACAGTGTTGCACTTTTAATACATGCAATAGTCACAATTCTCAGGTGGCAGAGTCCACACTGACATCCTTTTACAAAACTTTTCCTAAAATGTATATTTAAAAATATGTAGTTTGCAAGTATTGCTCTTGATCATTTCATTTTGAAGATTAGGCTCATGATCAAAGAGCTATGGCTTTATTCTGTCCTGTGCAATCATTTCTATGCAAGGACTACAAACCAATTCTTTCTTCCCTCATTTGGTGGGCAATGCAACCAAAATGGCAAGTGGTTCACTCCACAAGATTTTCCTGGTATGCGTGCAGTGTGTGTGCCAGTAGGGATGAGGGTTTTCTACACATCCCCATGACAGAAATGCAAGCAGCTCTGCCCAGCACTTCCAAGCCAGATGAAGTCCTTTCAAGAGCAGGAAAGTAACAAGAGAAATAGCACTTGGTTTTTAAGAAATAGTCTTACTGTCTTCTTTAACAAGTCTTGTTTAGACTATGGTACTATGAAAAGTACCAGTGATCTAGAGCTTACCTACTCTCTGCCTCTTAGTTTAAAAATAGATTTTCTGTGCTGCTTAACCACCTGCTGTATTCTCCCCCTATGCATTAGCACTGCCCTTTCTGCTGGCTTCCTAAACGTACGTGGGTAGATCGCAAGATACACATTCTGCTTTTACAGAGGCAAGACTCAGCCTAATTATAACCTGCAAGATCAGAATGTGACTGTTTTGACTTGCAGAAGCAAAGATGAATAACTGAGTTGTTGACATTTAATTTAAGATATTCTGAACTCTGTCCACTTTTTGCTATAATTTATTGTACTTATGACAGTCCTACTACCTGAAGACAACAACCTATGTGTGGAAGTGATCATTTGCATTGTATTTTCCAATAAAGTAAATTGACTTTTAGCAAAATAAAAACAATTTTGCTGTTCTTTTGTAAATCTAAAATCAGTGTTTTTATTATTTCTCTATGACAAGAAAATATTAGAAGAAAGTTAAAAAATATTTTTACCAGACTACAGTAATTTAGACAATCTGACATTTCAAGAGCTGTACATCTTTATTTCAATAATAATGACCAGTTGTCGTTAATGGATTTTATTCATCCTAATATCTCTTACTGTGTGTAATAGGCACCTTCAGTGTGCACATAAGTAGCTTTGCCCATGACGTATTTCATCCTTGAGCATAATTCACAATTTTATGTCAGCATTTGGTTGGAACAAGGTTGGGGGTAAGATGACATGATTGCAGGGTGGCTTTCTGCTGCAGTAGTCTGTGTGTAAAGCTCTTGAGGGTAATTCCTGGTTGTCTAGACCCTTCAATGCTGCAGTCCTCACCCTCATCTCAGAACAATGAGAACTGACATATATCATTACAGACTTACACATCACATTGTTTTCCACCTGTTTTTCCCCCATGGAGCTCCAGTGTCCCTAGGAAGGATGTCAGAATTAGTGTCCCTATGGTGTCCCTAGAAATGATGACAGATTAGACAGGATAGCTCACATATTTTTCTAGTGATGATTTTCTTAAAATCAGTCCCGTTTTCAGAACATCTGTAGCTTTACATAAACAGTTTCCCAAAGCATGTCCCTTTCATTATATTTAAATACTATACTTTCCTTCACTTTCTGACTTCTCATTCTTACTCCTTTCTCTCTTGGTTGCATTTAAACTATGTAGTTACTATTGTTTTCAACCATACCAGCTGTAACCCTCATTTGGGAGCTGTTTTGATCTAATTTTTAGGAGACAATATTTCTATATAAAAGAAGAATTGCCCTACCTTCTATAAGAAATAGAATGTGTTAATTGTCATACTAAGCCAAGCCTCATGGAGAGTCCATGTTTCTACATTTAGTGTCTGTATCCAGAATCCAAAAGCTTTATGTAATATATGAAATACTACACCTAGCCTGATGTCCCACTAAATGTAATCTTAATTAAATAAAAAATATAACTTTCTTTAAATGTATTTTTAGTAAGGCAAGATGTGTATGTGTTTTTGTAGCCCGACATACAAAAGGCTATGTTGTAAAATCTGGATTTAAACATAGCTGAGAAAGAGGTTGGACAACAATATCAAGGCAGTTGAGATGTTACAATTTTTACTTACTGGAACATGTATTATCATCACGATTTTTCTTAAAAAGATTTCTTGGACAGAATTCATATTTAGGTGGGTCAAGTTTCATGCAAACACAAAATAACAGGATCATGCTTCCTCCCCCCCACCCCACCTTATAATTCAAGCGATAATAGTGAGAGAGCATTGGGAAAGGATGAAGTAGTTCACACACATGATAGACAGTTGGCTAGATGTATCCAAATTTGTAGCATCATGGCAGAGGTGAACCTCAAACAGAGATTTTTGAGGAAAATACTGAAGTGGCTTTGCTAATGTTTATGAGAAACTCAGCAAGAACACATAGGAGCATACAGGTGATGCCTTCTCCCTCTCCTAAGGCATCACAGGCGATAACATGGATGTGCATTCCTGAATTTTTAACAAGCAGATAATACCTATCATCCTGGGTAGGGTGGATGTGAGAGCTTGCGAGATGATATAGTCAGGATAAATTGTCAGGATAAAATGAATAGTGTGTCCTGGTGCTGTAAAGATGGAGGGAACAAAGAGAGGGTTGTAGGAGAGGAAGATTTAGAACTTGCCATCTCCCATAGTGATGATAAATTATTAAGGTAGTCCGTGGCAAAGGTAAGGAAACAGATGTTGCAGCAATAAATGTGTGGCATAATGAAAATTTGGATGAGTTTTAAGTATGCATATAAATGCAAAAAGCCTTCTACTAGAAATGTTAGGAAAAAAGTCTTGTTAGGGATTTTAGCATAATTTGGCTATGAGAAAAAACATGGAGGTGGAAAGTGCATATAAGTGGCAGGCTAGATATGATTTGTCATGGTGACTGCAAAGAAGATGCAACTGAAAGTGCTGTTTTAAACACATCATTCTTGGGGTCATGTCCCTGGAGAACAAATCTGAGCCAAATTTTCAGAGGCTTTCCTTTGAATAAAAACAGTCAGATCCGCAGTGAAGAGATGAATATTCAAAATAATAACTAAATCATCATGGGGTCACATTGTCATAAATGCTGGAGGTGGGTCTTGAAAGAATGCCAAATAACATGAAGATGCACAGAGGGAAAACAACAAAAAAAGAGACAAATCATGGAAACTTAAGGAGGAAAAGGTTTCTGTGATAGATGATTATTTTTCAACTTCAGTTCAAAACCAGTAACAGTCAAAGGTAAAAGCTTGTGTCTAAGGGGAGAAACTTAGTTTACTGAGGTTCTGGAGTGAAACTGGAGAAGAGGTAAATGTAATGAGCTTGGAGATAGGAATGAGGAGTAGAGCAGTTTGTAGATGGTGAGAAAAGGGGATCAGAAAAAGAACGTTTTTGGTGGGAGCGTGAGAACCGAAGGAGGAGTGAACAACAGTTTGCTCAGGATGGAAGAACTGAGGCAAACGGAGGAGTTGCAAAAGAGAAATTCTTAAGATGAGACATGGAAGAAGGAAAGAAGTTACACAAAGGGAAATGATGGAAAGCAGATGTCTTCACGTAGGACATTGGTGAGATCCCAGTGTGGAGAGTGAAGGAGATGGAGGAGCAGAGTAAAAGGGAGGATGATTCAGGGAAGCTAAAATCCTACTTGAGATGGCAGATGTTCCCCAACTGGAGAATGGAGAATTACTTAATTAGGAAACAGGAAGAAATATAGATGGATAAAAAAAGCTTGCAGTGGAGAAAAGGGGTGAAGTGAGGGAGGTAGAAAATTAACAACAATCCTTGGGTTAAAAAGAGAAAGGAGGGAAGAAATGTGGGGAAAAGAGAAGGGAGACAAATACTGAGAATTACTGATCATCTTGAAATTGTGGGAAGATTGACCGACAAGGCTTGAGGGAGAAGATGACCTCAAATATGAGGGTGCAAGGTATATGATCATTGTTTAAAAGGGAGGAAAACAACATCAGAGATTCAAGAACATGGCTGATGAAAATCAGTGCATGGCTGTAAGCCATGGTATAGGCTGAACTGAAGGAGGAATGAACACAAAAGGGAGACATAGGACCCTTCACCCAAGGGCTCAGGTGAATTGGTAAAGACTTTCATGGGGTACAATGAAAATAAAATAATACCTTGAGCGGAAATCAAAGGACAAGGCTGAAGATGGAGAGAAGACTGAAAGAAAATGATAGGGTAAAGTGAGAAGGATCATATTTAATGCTTCTAACAATGGAGAAAGAGTAAAAGGGATGTGGCCAGGGAGGAGCATGGACAGGGAAGGAGCAGAAGTCCAGTGTGACTGCCATGAAATGTATCTGAGGGGAATAGAAATGAATGGAAAAGAGAAACTTCTGAAAGAGAGGGAAGATAAAAAAAAGGATCCAGGACTTGGTGAGGGTGAAAGGAACAACATTTGAAAAAGTCGTGGATGACAGGGGTTTTTTACAGAGACAAAGAGAGTGGGAGGAAAGAAGGGTGTAGGTGTGAAATTTGAAGCTGCAAAACAAGACAGGTAGAAGCAGTAAGAAAGAAAGATGTAGCATAAAGACAAAATTTTCAAACTTGGAGGGTAAAAATAGTGGTCCTAAATTCTGTTTAGCCATCGTAGTAGAAAGTGACTTTAAAGCAGAGTCCCTCAAAATATTTTTCTTTTTTCTTTCCAGACATCATCTGCAAATAGTTACTCAGATGTGTGGGCTTTTCTCTGGAGAGCGCAGCGGGAAATGAACTATGGATTCCTACTCTCTCTTCTTCAGTGTGATCATTAGGTGGTGGTGGAAAGGCTGATAGAAGCTATATTTAATAAAGTATCAGGCGATTCATTTAGCTGAGAGAAGGAATAGATATTAATAGTCCCATTCCTTAACAAGTTTAGATCTTTCTGTTTCACCACATTTGGCAGGTCTGTTTGGATGATGCCTGTACTAATGCCTAATACAGACATCAGCCTGAATGCAGCCTAAATGACTGAGACCAGGTTTATTTCAGCAGTCTGCAGTGGAGGGCTCTGCTGCTTGATAATAGTGTTGGTTTTTGTCTTAGGGACTTTCCTGTTCCCACAGCTGCTTCTTCTTTGTTTGAAAGTGGATACATTTTTTTTCCTGGACATGGGCCTTGCTGTGCTTGTCACCTGGAGTTTGGGTTTCTGCAGAGAACTGTCCATATGACCATGCCCAGGATCAAAAGGGAGCTTCCCCATGTGAGCACAGAACACCCACTGGCTGTGAGTTCCTCCTAATGCTCCTGGCAGGCAGCTTTGGCTCCTGTGAAATTCAAAGTGTGTGTTTTTACATGCAAAGCTTTGGGATGGGATCCATCTTGCTTGAATACTCGGCTCAGTCCTTGTAATAACTCAGCAGCTGGGGCTCTTCGGGTGAGGGGGTTCTGCTCTCACCTGTCCTGGGGGAAGGTCTGCTGGCCTCATGTCTTGCGTCCTCACCATGGTGCTCTCCACCAGCATAAGTATTTCAGTCACAGTGCCTACAAAAAAGCCTGTTTCCAAGAGAAGCTTTCTCCTTCCTGTTTTTGAGAAGGGATTTAGTTGTTAGGCCTGGGGAGCTGCAGCAGACTGTGGTTCTGATTTGTTTTCTAGGAATGACTAAGAGAGGAGGAGTTTGTACGCTCTGACTAAATTCTGATGACTCTGTTAGCAACCACATTTCTTTAACTGTACATGAGCTTGCTGAAAGCATGTTTTTAGTCGTGCAAAACCCTCCTCAGTTTCTGATGTCACTTCTCACATACATTATGTTATTTTCCATTTTTAGCTTCAATCCTTCTGTGTTTGACATACAGTATTTTCCAGGAATATTTTCAGAATATTTTCAAATGCATTTTTTCAACTTAGTAAACCTATTACTTTCATATATTTTCATTGCTGGCTAATGTCTGAAGATTTCTTGTTTTGAGTAAAACCTCTTGACCCTGGATAAAATCAACATTTTGTTTTACTACGTAAGCATCTTAAAAGTGAAATATATTAAATCTGAAAAATTAGGAACTAATATGGTGGAGATTTTGCTTTCAAGTTACAGCAAAGAATGCAGAGAAAAAAAGTTCAAATCTTGATCAGAATAATGGATATGTGGGATTAAGGATTTGGTCAGAAGCTACATCACAGAAAAGGTGGTGATTTGAATCCTCTGAGGGAAAACAAATGAATCACACAGTAGCTGGTTTTGGTTCAGAATGATGGTTGTCCCAGGTTATCTTCCCTGATGTGATTTCAATAGCATCCAACCACGTTCCTGAGCAGGAAAAAAAGTATAAGAAAAAAATCTGAATGTGCAACCTGATACTCGCTGTTGAAAATCTGAAAATATAAGGCTTCAGTTCTCCATTGTGGGCCACTCCCTGGTGAAACTAATATCCTTTTCTCCAAAACTGTGTTGGAACTAGTTATCCTGTACTGCAGTGACATCTACTGAAGGAAAGCAAAAAAAGCCTTGGGAAAGCAGTGTTTGCCTCTCTAGAATATAATACAATCATCAGAGATTTTATATCTTTTTAAATACATAGACGTTTAATATTTTTCCTTTGTCTATTTCAGAGCTATTATTATCTGTTTGTTATTAAGCACCCATCACCACAATGTTTCCAGACTTTAAACACATACCTAACTAAGGTATTCTGCGACCTCCTTCTGGATGCAAATATTTAATTCCTGAAAGACTGTGGTTTAGTTTTAGTTTGTTCTCCATCTGAGAATGGAATAGGAGGGATTTTTTTTCTCACTGAAGGAGGGAAGAGATTAGAATTTGGGTGGCTGGCAAGCATAAGTATTGTTCAGACAGAGCTGGCTGCAATCTGTGTGCCACAGCGGGTGGAAAGGACAAGAGAATTGTCACTTCTGCTACTAAGGTAAACTGCTTGTATTTTTATTACATTTAAGTAGGGCATATTAGAATATGTGCTTTCTTCATGCTCTCCTCTTGCCAGCAAGCACTGTTTTACACTGGAAATGAATGAACTAACGACTTGCAATATATACAGCTGCTTGTGGGGGAGATCTGCCTTATTTGCTGGCAAAGCTTTGTGGTCTGCAGCTACCTCATCCAGATGCTTCCATCTCTTTCTTCCAGGAAACTGGATTATGGGATCTAATCTTCTTGCCATTGGCAGAAGTCTATGCAGGTCTCTGGATGAGGAGGAAAATGAGATTCATGCCTGCACTTCCATCCTTCAGAAGCAGACAACATCTTGTCCTTTTAGTTGCAAGGTCCTCCTTGAAGGGATACCTCCAAGCAGAAGAAATCCCATCATTGTATGCATGTGGAAAGCTATCAATGAAATAGAAAAAAAAAAAGCATAATTCAGCTGTGAAATATTGTTTGATTGAGCTAAGTGTTGTTTTAAAAGGACATGAAAATACCAGTGGGAAGGGTTTATGGATCTGCTGCCTTCTGCATTTTTTTTTCTGGTCTTCCATCATGCAACACTTACAGCCTATAATTAAAACAGCTTGCTGCTATTTGCATTTTCATGAAAGGAGCCTCTTCTAACATATCACTCTTAAATCTCCTATTTGATTTTGAGTGGAATTTAGCTTCTTTGCAGATCATTTAACTCTTAATGGCTTTTTATCCTAAATCTATCTCTGCTTCTGTCTGAGCATGTGTCTCCCTCCTCATCTCTCTGTCTCTCTTCCTCATTATTTGTTCACCTTTAAGCCATTCCAAAGCTATTGGAAAGACAGATTGCAAAGACAGAAGCCTGAATTTTGCTATTATGCTCTACAACTCTGGCATGAGTTCCTACACATTCCTATCAGAAATATTTCTGGAACTGAAAACCCAGTGAGGGAAAAAATGAGCTCTAGGCCACTTATTAGTTAAATAGTTCTGTATGGCACTATTTGCACATGGGAGTCATATTTATGGATTTAGCTGAACAGTCACAGAATAGTGCTTGGCACAATATTCTTGGAAGTGCTTAAGTTAAGGACATACATAAAATTAAAATACAGTTTATATGCTCAGTTCTAGGTACTTTGTGTAAGGCATCCCTTAGAAAAGTAATAGCTAGCAGCAAAGCATGTCTAGCAAGTGGAATTTTCTGTTGATTCTCTCATTCCCTTCCCTATCTTTCCTTTTCCTGACAGAAACAGATGGAATTTGATTTTCTCACAATTACTATGAACTGAGACTAACAGCTCCTAAATTGGCAGTGAGGGGGGTGGAAAGGTGTGGAAAGCAATAAAAACATGCAAACCCTCTGTAGCAGTCTGAACAGTGAAATGTGAAAATAAACCTTGTCAATCAATAAACCATAACTGCCCCGTGTCTTGTGGATTACACCTAATATATGTAATGATCCATCAGTTCTTCATATAATTTGTGTATATTAAATAATAACAAAATTGTGTTGATTAGATCTTCCAAACTTCTATGCAGAAGAGGAGGACTGACGTTTTATTTACCTACTGATAAAGTCTGCAAAGGATTTTTTTTCAGCTTTGAAGTTGTTGTTTAAGCATGGAAGCCTTTGACTTTCTGAGAACATTTCCTTTAGGATCTTCTTTGCCCCATTTAGTCTTTTTTTTTTTTGCTCAGCTTCCTGTTTTCCAAAATTTGATATTTTCTTTTTGTTACTATTATCTTATTTTTTTTAATTGTAGTATTTAAGCACAAGAGAAGGCACAATGGTAATAAGCTCAGTTTAAAACCTACTCCAGTTATCACACTGACATCTTCTGAGAAAGCAGCCACTTGACTTTCTTGTAGGCTGGTTCTGGAGTTGGTCTAGATGTGCCTCAGGTACTGGCCACAATATGATTGTCTGACATGTGCCCCAGGAGTCACACAAGGACTTTCTGTGCTATAGCTATGTTTAATTTTGAGAAAGAAGACTTTCTAAATTGAACAGGTTAAATCACTTAACCTCTAAGCAGGCTATATGGAAAGATGAGGAAATTAACATTCAGAGAACTAGAAGCTGCTGAGATGCCATTTTCTAAGCCTTGACTGAGGTGTGCAGGGGGACCTCATGCAACACTCAGTTTTGTTTCTGGAGGATCTCATGGTGGAAAATGCACATCACCTGAGCTGGAGTGAGTGTTCCCCTTCAGCACAAACAAGGTGAGGATATTCCTTCAGGCGAAGAGAACTAAAGGAAGAAATTCTCTGTGAGGGAAAGAAAACAGCTACAGGTGAGGTTTATTTCAAGCTCAGTTTTGTCTTTGCTACAGAACCAAGATCATGCTGGTCCTGAGTACTGGCTGTGGGCTGCTCTAAGAGCAATGAATTCTTTTGGGTATGATGGACTTTGCCATACTGATATTGCTGATACTGACCTGTTAGTTCAAGAACTGGAGGTCACTGCATTCTTGGTAGTGTTTTTATTGATCATAACCCTTTCTAAAATTGATTATCAATGCCAAGTGATGAGGATTGCTGCCCCTGGTCTGACATACATGTATGCCTTCTTCTTAGCTCCCACACATGCATGATTGAGGCTATCTAACACTTAGCTTAGGCTGCTGTGTAAAACAATAGCCCAGAGGCTGTCAGTAATTCCTTTGTACAGAGGTTGCTTATGGTTACACACCTTTGGCTTAAGCAGAGCTTCCGTGAAGATGACTGGGATGCATGGGATGAAAGATGTTCAGTACACTAAAATTATTCAGCTACATATTTTCTGCCAAGTAGACCCTGAAAGTTCTGGGAGAAATGCCAAAGCAGTGCTGGTAGATGAATGTTTCTGAGCCATCATGTCCTTGACTGCAGGAGGACAGAAATGTTCAATCAGGATTCTTTTTAAGGTTACCCTCTCTTTGTTTTGCTTTTCTTTGTATGGAGTCATATTAAATACCAGCTAAAAAATTGTATACTCCTTTGATGATGCCCTTCTCAGGGAAAACCATAAGTTAGACATAGCTTTTAGCTGTGCAGTTTCCAGAGATTCCACTTTATTTATTTTATAGTTGCCTCCTACTATTATCATATGCATTTTCCTGGGTTTGCATTGTTTTGCTGATTCACTGCATACAGCACATTGAAAATTCTTAGTAATCTTGCAAATACAATCAGCCTGATTCATATTTCTTATATTGCATGCTCATTTCATGGAAGGTCCAACTTTACTCTCCCTCAGTGTATACAGCTGAGAAAGATTTGACTTAAGCCAGATCTAAAACTTCATTCTTGAGCATTTGTTTAACAGGATTCTGCACATGTGGTCTTGTATTTTGGACTTTTTTTTTACCTGTGCCTAAAGGCAGTGGCTATTGACATTTCTGCTATAGCGGCTCATTCATACAGAACTTGCCTCTGAAATATGGCTTGTTTGGTTCACTCAAATACTTTTCTTTACCTAAAAAAATAAAATATTACTGCCACAGCTATATTATGGTTGTTTTAATTAAATTCTTTGCTCCTGCTAGTTTTCATGAGGTTGAAGTGTTTCTAGATAATGATGCATGTTTACTAAGCCCTTTTCAGCACCTTAAGTCCCTAGTATTATTTTAACAATATAATTATTACTACAGTTCTAGGACTTTCTTTTCTGTTTAACACAACCAATTTGGAGAAATTTTCATTTTATGTCTGATATTTTTTCTCACATTGTAACAGGAAGATACCTTTCTATTTTACTTCAGTCATATATTTGAAGTGAAGATTGATATTTCTGATGCTGTCTTTCATGCCTTACTTTTAGCGATTGTGATTATGCCTTCAATGGAACATTCATTTCAAATTAGCTTCTTGTACTCCGGAGGGATTTTGTAGCGATGTAGAAAAATAGTCTAGAAGCCTTTAAAAAGAGATTGTCCAAAATTAAATTTTTTTTGTTCATTTTGGAAGCATTTTCTAATTTTTGACTCCTGTGAGAACTAAAGTAGCCAAATCCAGTATATACTAAAATAATAACCATTTTTATTCTGTAATATATTACTATGTGAACAGAGGGAAGAGAGGAGCTGAGCACATAAGTGTTCAGGAGGTGCTGGATACATAAGAGTCAGTCGGCCTGTATTAATCAGCATCCCATTTAATCTGCACAGTGCTGGATCTGAAGGCATGGTTAAGAATCCTGGATTACAAAGGATATTAACAGCTCTGAACAGGTGTATCTTTGTCCAGGGTTTGCAGATTTATTTGATTATGCTGCATATGATCACACATTCAGGGCAACTGGGATGTGCAAAGAGCTTCTGTAAACCAGAAAAGACAGAAATACTCCTGTAAACAATGACTAATGTAATTAGCTTTCTTCCTAGTGGAAATAAACAACAAAGTTCCAAGGAAACCATGAAGTGTCTTGATAAATATAATAAAAGTATGAATATGTACAAAAATCTTCTGTGGCACATAAACTTCAAATGCAGCTAAAGATAAATAAAGGAAAGAAACCAAAACCACATATAAAGGTATCTTTCTTTATGGGCTAAACTCAGACTGAAGGTAGGCTGAAGATGGTGTCATCAGGACCTGTAACATCATGCATGCTAGGGCTAATATTATGTGGAAGTTGTTCAGAGCAATGTAATTCAGATTCAGTGTTATTTTAGGCAATGTTAACACAGTCTTGACTCACAAGAGAGAGAAAATTAATTTGGTCTGGATCCCGTTATTGTCCCTGAGAATATATCTTAGTTGAAATATATTTTTTGATCTAATTCAGTATCTGATTTTCAGATCCCACTTTATAGTCAGATTTACAGATTTGCAGTCCTAGTTTACCTCCTATTTTTAGCAAAACTAGGGCTTTGGAGGGGCTAAGCTAAAGCTTAGGGGCTTTCCAAAGTCACAAAACAAAAACAACAGTTCCTTTCGTTTCTGTTCAGACTACTGCTTTTTCCATCTGCTGGAGCATACGCCATCTCACAAGAGCTTGTGGCCCAATCTTTGGATTTGGTGTTTACCTTCCTGTTTCCTGCATAACTACTTTGCATTTTTGGAGTAAGGCAGTTTTATGTTCTACTGCTATATTTTCTTTAGATCATTGTTTCCTAAAGTTACTTAAGTTACGGAAAATGCCCAAAAGGACAGATTTCATTAAAGGGCAGTACATGGGTTTGATTGCAACTAAAAGAAGAGAAGCTGACACTTCTTTTGTCATCTCTATGCAGGAGTCATTTCTCCAAATGCCTTGGGCATCCTGGAATGTCAGCTTATTAAACTTGACTCAACAAAGAATTCTAGGGCACTACTTGCAAGTGATATTTTATTAGCGAGTTAGCATCAAGAATCATAAAATACAAAGGTTCCTAACTTTGTGTATTAAAATAAACTGAATTTACAGTCTCTTCAGTACTGAAAACTTCCTATCTTCAACAGGAGTTTCCTATGACCAAGACTGGATAGTGATACATGGATGGGGATAATGAAATGGCATTTTTATTTTCTCATCCCATGATCTCAGAAGCACTATTTGGGTGTTACAGCTCTCTCCTTGTCCTTCAACATCCCTCCTTCAGGTATCTACATTGGATCAGAAAAGTCAACCAGACAGCCATTTGCTATTCCATGGTGAGCACTTTTGAGCTGGAAGCATAAAATACCCCAAAGTATTCATGGCTGAGGCCAACAAGAAAAATTGATCATAGTCCCCATGATTTCTAGGGTTTAATGTCCTGGCACACTTCCAGCATGTGTGGGATTTTACAAATGTATTTAAGAAACATCTTTCAGCCAAAGATTATGAATTAAGAGGGTACTGTAACTTCCCTGCTGCCATGGTGTGTCTGAACAGAGCATCACCACAGCCAGCTGGCCATAGCCAAGAGAGGCAGATGGCATGAATATAGTAACACTGCCATGAGCTGCAGTGATGAACACAGGTCAGAGGCATAGAAGGTCCTATTCTGCACATGGAATCAGGCCTAAAAGGACTAAAAGGAATTTAGTTACTTGGTAACTAAAAACAAACAAAAAAGTGGGGATTTTCTAATCTTCAAATTATTTAGGTGATCATATGCATTCACTAATTATCACATGACTGGTGGCAGGGGTCTAGGTGAAGCATTAGAGAATTTTTAAAGTAACAATACTTAAAAATAATAATCTGTCTTTTGAATAATAAAAAACAATCTTTATGTTAAATAATAATCTTTTAAAAATCAAAAATAAGTTTTTCATTGTTGCTAGGTAATTCTAAGTAGGACATTAGTAACTTGCTATTTATTTACAACAGTAATCTGACAGAAAGACAACTTTTAGCTCAACCAAGAGACAACAAAAAAACCCCCCAAAACAATCCTTAAATAAAGTCTGTTCATACAATGCTATGACATTAGCTAAGTAATCCATGTCCTGCCAGTGTATTACCTCAACCTGTTCTTCATTTGTCAGAGGTAGTAAAAAAGGTCTTTGTCTTGTGCAAATAAAAAGACATTTGAGCATTTCTAAGTAAAACTTTGAGAGAAAAAATGTTTGCTGAAGACAAACAACTGTTTCATGACAGACCTATTTTGGGTGAAAAGAATGTAAAAATCTAAGCAACGTGTCTCTGGTGTATAAATAAATGCCCCGTAATTGTCTTTGCTAAAAGTGGAGGTAATGGTGTTGAAACAATAGACTCCATTGAAAAAATGAAATCCTGTAAAGTGATAAATGTGTAAGGTCAGCTGAACTATTTGAAGGTAAATCACTTTTCTTTCCTTAGTTACTGACATCTTTAATCTGAGAAAGAAGACGTCCAGAAATTAACTCTGTGTGTTCCACAGAGGTATGAAAAGACCTATAACAGGTATAGGATCACACCTGCCACTTCACTTAGCAGGAACCCCTCCATTACCCTGACTCTTCCCTGGATTAGGCAATTCCTAGCACAAAAATCTCCGAACTGTGTTCAGACACGCTCAACTCCTGCTAAGACTGTTTCACATAGATTGCTGGCAAGACTGATGAGGCCGATGCATTTCTGGCCAGCTTGTGGCCAAGGGGCTAATGCTTCACATTCCTTCTAAGAGGTTGGGGTCCTTTAAACAGGTAAGGAGCAAAACTCCACTTGTATACACAAAGCATTGCCATATCAGGGGGCCCAATCGTACTTGGAGGTTCCATCTGGAGAGGGCTGAGCAGGATGTAGTTACAGCTCAGGGGTGCTTTGACTACTCGTACAGCTCACACAGATTTGCCATAACAGGCACAGTGGCCAGCAGCCTCCAACGGGCTGCACACATAGGTAACATCACCAGGAGTGGAGCACAGATTTAGCACTGCAAAACCAATATTGCATCTTATTTCATGTCAGTTTACACGATGTACTCATGCCATACTTTCTCCATTTCTCAGTTTCCATTGTACCTTCCAGCCATTCCTAAATCTGATCTCTCCTGGCTCCCTCCAATTTTATGTGTAAATACATATCTATAACATTACATGTGTTATATTGCGTGTATATATATATATATATATATCTGATACCTATATATCTGTACAGCACTGCTGCTATCCCAGGCAGCAGCAGTATCCTGTTGTAAAGAATTACCTTCTCAAGCACTTAAGTCAGCAGTGGAGCTCAAGAGTCCTTATTGCATGTGTAGAAACAATGCACTTGTGATGGGAACATCAACCTCTGCACCAACGACTGGGTACAAGCATAGAGGGCTTAGTTTGAGAGGGTTTTGTCTGTGTCTCTGTGCTCATATCCTCTTTCCTTTAAAGACATGAGAATTTTTCCACTGCAGCTTATTTTGTGATGTTATTTGGCAATAATTTCACAAGCAAATGAACAAGAAGAAATGTATAAACATTGAAAGAATAAAGAAAAAGCTGTTAATGCCAAGTGTGTAAGAACTTACATCCCTGGCAAAAAAAAAAAAAAAAAGAAGTACTATAAAGAAAAATCATTATGTTCTGATAATTCAGATATTTGATATCTTACTTCTTATGCAACTCATTTTCTTTACATCTCTGGTGCTTCCATTAGAAATATGATTCTCCTTCCCTGCCTCCTGCTCAGCTGGTATTTTGGTCACGACAGTTTTTCATCTTAAGGAACAAAGGAATTTTTGTATTTTATAAGATCAGAGATTTATGAAGTCCCATGACTTTCCTTTCAAAATGGCAACATAAATGACTGTATAAGAAGTACGAGCAATTGTTACAGGCAAAAGAAGAATTTTCTTTCTTATCCTCAGCATCTGTCAGCTACAAAAGAAAAACCTGAAGGGATGCTTTCTATTTAAAATTATCTCTATTATTATCATCATAAGCCAGTCAGGACTACTTCAACCTTTACAGGTCTATCCCTTTGTCATATCCTGCTAGCTGTTGGTAACAGCAATGTTATATTGTGGTAAGGAGTTTCACAGACTTTTCTATTTTAGCTCATCACATTTTCTGATACTCAAGTTCAGTGTACATTCTTTTGTTTGTCTGTGAGTTTATATTATTTGTATTTTTCTTTCTTTAAAAATATTTATTTATTGCCCCTCACTCTTTACGTTAAACAAACCCACATAAATGGTGTCTCCTTGCATACAAGTCTCAAGAGAATTTCTAATTTGTTTCATCATTTGCTTTTGAAATAATTTTGTTTGCATTTTTTTGAGATGGAGAGAACAAAATAAAACACAATAGAAAATACACCTCTGATTTAAATAATGCTTAAATATCATCAGAGTTATTTTCAGTGTTGCTTATAGACATCTTTGTTGATAAAGATCCTTTTATGCAGACACTTCCTAAGTCCAGTAGGATTTGCCTTAAGGACCATGAGCATCTTTGACCTTTTGTTGCAGTTGAGACAGAGAAAGTATTCCTAACAAGCTCCTGAGAAGTATTTCTTTGTCTGCCTGAGTGTGTATTATTTCAGCACTCCCATGATTTATTTTAAAACTCTCCGAATGTACCATTTAACCTGAGGACTTGTTCTTCACTTCATCCCGCTGTTTGAACAACTCTCCCTCTGATTCCTCAGTCTTCAGTCTGGAGGTAGAACAGAAATGATGTATAGGGCTATTTGGACATTTTCTTACTGTTTCTACCCTCCTTCATATCTAAACTTTTCTCATATCCTCATATTTTTAACAAAGAATATTTATATACTTTTTAAAAAAAGTAACACACGCAAAAATTTTGTTAAAATTGGAAGCTAATAAATAGTTGAAATGCTTCATTTTTTTCACTCAAAGACTGAAGGCCAAAGGTAAGGTGGTATTTCTACGAGAAAGGAAAAGCATGTTATTTTTGTATCTTTGTAAAAAAGTACTTTGCCATAACATCATTTCTTAGACTAAAAAACTATGTCTTTTTTATAAGTATTTAATTGTAATGTTTTGACACAGAGAAAATAAAATTCCATTACCTCTATTTACTGCTGATTTGGGGTTGTCTATTATCAGGACAGGGATGGGTGACAGGAGATGACCACTCTTTCCTCGCAGAAAAGGAAAGACAGGTGTCAGCAGCTGCTGCTTGTGTTTGTGGCCCTTGCCCTACCCCCTTTCCCTGGCCACCTGCCCTCCCTCTCTGTCCCTTCACATTCTCCAGCAGCAAGGGTCCCCCTGGGGTCTTCTGCACTTGGTGGAAAGCTGAGAAGCACTGTGCCTGGCAGAGACCTCTGCACACTGCCAGTGCCCATGTTGCTCTGAAAGTGGGTGCTGGGAGGCAGAAGCATCTACTCTTAATAAAGCCAAATAAACTAAGCCATAAATAAATCAATAAATAAATGATTGAGAAGCTGAATAAATGAAGCAGCAATTTAAGTATCCTATTTGAACCAACATATTCTGTTCACAAGGAACAGTGCTTTTAGGAAAGCAGAAGTCACTGGCATTTGTGAGCTTGCAAACTGAGAGCTGCAAGCAAACTGCCTCTGTCACCATTTGAAAACATAATGCTGACAGACCTCTGACTTGGCGGTAGCACTAAATGGGATTAACCACTCTGGCATCTCAGGTTTCATTGCACTGAAATGGGAATAAGTGCTGTTCACACAAAGAATGGCATTTGTCATATTATTCATGCCTGTGGTGGCCTCTCAGGGTGTACATGGTTGGTCACATAAAGCCAAATAACACATGGCTTGAAACTAAACTTTCAAGAGTGCTTTAATTGTGTTATTATCAGTTAATTCTTCTTTTGGTTTTAGGATACTAATTGAAAGAGATAGCAACCTGGCTCAAACATCCTGATACTCTTGGCTTCACAGAAAGCACCTTTTTGGTTTTATTCTTATGCAGCACATTTATTTAGCAGTTAACTCTTCACCCACGAATGACACTCTCTATCACCTCCATTTCTCCCAGGGCGTCCTCAGCACAGAGTGTAGCCCAAGCAGAATTTACACAGCCATCATTAGGAGATCTGATTCATTTGATGGTGGATTTGAGATCCTGTTGCCAACCAGGGCAGCTCCTTTCCGTGGCTCCACCAGGTCACAGCTGCCTCCCTGCCCCAAAGGCAGCCCAAGAGGTGGCCAGCCTGTGTTAAATCCAGCTGATGGCCCACTCCCTCCCTCCACTTGCCAACTGGGCTCCTCCTTGCTGCCTTGCTTGCTCCTGGCCTCCTTCTGCCTGCCCCACCATCAGCAGAGCCAAGGGGCCATAGGAGGCTGCCAGCATGTGCTGGCAAGGAACTAGCAACAGTAACTGGCAAATCCTGTGGCACAGGTGCTCAGAAAAGTAGCATCACAGAAACTGGACTGGATTTGGAAGTTGTGGGACATGGGGTCCAAAGGCTACATCTGAGAGAAAATCACCCCTTACGTGTATCTGTATGACTCAGCCAGATTGCCTAAAAATATTGGGAGACAACAGTGCATTTGCTTAATTTTTTAATTTTCTCAAAGCTTTCCCACAGCCAGAAGAGCTGGAGTTTTTTTTCACCTGGGACTGAGCTGGGCAGCGATGCCCCCAGACAGTCAGATAAGCCCCAGCAGCAGGGAGATGGCAGGCTTCACACCAACTGCTGAATTCGAGGGTAGGGATTATTAGCACTTCATCTTGTTTGCTCTCTCTCCTAGTGATGAGGGTGCTCTATTTTAATTGAATTTCCTTTCCACTTTCAAAGAGCATCCAAAGGAGAAATGTCAGCACATTAAAGGAGACTTTGCTTTTGTTTGCCAAAATATGAACCTGGAGCCAGAATAGTTCCTCTCTGGTAATTAGAAAACCTCAAATTTATTACTCTCCTGTTGGATGCCACTTGTAGTACACCTTGGAGAAATTAATTTTTACCTAGACATACAGAGAAACCAATAGCATTAAGAGAAAATGGGTAAGTTATGCCACCCTCTGTCCTGTTTTGTGGAGTCTGTCAACTGAATGAAAATAATTAATCATGAATTTTAACTATTGAAAAATGAATTGGAATTTGGGTCAAGTGCATTGCTAAAATATTTGTTGACACATCAGGATTGGTGACGGGATGTTTATTAGAGCTTTTGCATTTGGACCTCTAATACAAATCACTGATCTGGATTATTATGACCCAGAAGTAACAGTTTTGTTTCCTGGTGCTATTGTTTTATTTCAAATTCCATGTTTAAATCCATTTCATGAAATTTTTTCTCCCATTTTATTAATGTCTTTTAGCCTAGCTGGAAAGACTCCTACCACATTTACACAAGTAGTTTGGATTGAGTAAAATTGTCTGCAGTAGAAGGATGATTTTTCTGCCATTCCTGGATTAAGAAAAAAACCAAACCCTCAAAACAAGGTTGATATTTTAACTCTCAAAATGAGATAGAGCTAAAATTTCTGAAATTTGATTCACATTATTTCAATTCAAACACAATGCAATTTATGTGAAAGCAAAGAAAGAAAGAAAGGGTCAAAATGAGGTATTTAGAAATATTGAAACAAATCATTTCCATATAAAAACCAGTTTTACTTGGTCAGTTTATGAACATGTTCAGGATTTTGATATTTCAGCTACAGAAAAAAGTACTGCTTAAAATTTTATCTTTTTTGGTATTACAGCTTTACAACTCTAATACATGCTTTTGTCCCCCAGGTTTTGGGAGTAAATACTTTTTTTCTTCTTGTTGTTTGTCACTGTGCAGGAAGCACTCACTTAAAATAATTAAAAAAAAAAAATCTGTTTTCACTTTCTGGGGCAATTTTAATCACTATTCATCCAATGGCAAAAGATTAGCCATAGCTTAAGTCTGTCTTACATGAAACTGGTTTGTCACTGCTTTTCCTTTAAAAATCAATTTTTAACTAATACAGCCAAATATTTTAACAGGTTGTGTGGTGAATATTCTGTTCCCACTTATTTCTGTGAGCTTCCTGTACCTCAGAGAAGTTATTTTCAGGTTTGCAGCTATGCAAATGAAAGTAAAATAACTCCTTTTTTTTCAGGGCTACCAGTTCCTACATGCATGTCTAAACACCTTATGTATATACTGTAATATTATAGCATTAAAAGAAACTGCTTTAGAATGCCTGAATGTTATTACTTACTCTAGTCACAGTGAGTATTCTTTGCACTTGTCATCTGAAATTATTCCTGCTCTTAATCTACACAGTTTAAAAATTGTGAAGGAGGTGATGGCATTTTCTATAAGCCAGCAGAAAAGGAAAAGAAACATTAAAGAAGATGTTATTAAAAGCATATGTCATTGTCACATTTCAGGCCCTGAAGGACTTCTGAGGCTGTTCTGGAAAAGGCAAACTTCATTCTTGAGAAAGAACAAAATGTTAACTTACTGTCAGATAAAAATTTAAAGTATCTATCGAATTCACATAACTGAATGCTAAGGCAGACCTCTTTATGTCTAAATTACAGCTTTCTTCAGGTAGTGAAACTGCGCATCCTCTCATATATCTGTGATATACTTAGTCACATAATCATATTGTGACAGCTTGAAAGGAGGAGGACTCAGAATATAGAAAAGCACTTTAAAATTCTTATAGAAACAATTTATTTTTGGAAGACAGTGGCATGCATTTTGCAGAAAAAATAAAACCCTTTCCCTGAGGAAGCTGATATTTTCCAATGGCCTTACAGAAAGCTTACATTCATTGAATCATGTTCTTAGCAGGGACCATGGAAGATGGCTGAGTCCATTCTCTGCCTAAGGGTCACTCTACCTGTGCCAGTTCTGACTGGTGGTGTGAGCTCTTCTTCTAGAGTCTGAGGTTGAAGGCTGCACAAACACCCAGCCAATATTCTTCCTATTCTTATAATTTTTGTTCTCTAATGTTCTTGCTTTGTTTTAAACCTGACCCATCCTCGATCTATCCACTACGGAACTGGAGAGAAAATTTATCCTTTTATCTTTACAGCACTTTCATATACCTGATACACATTCATATCACTACCGCATAGGTATGTATGTTTCTCCTTCTTCTTTCTCCCTTCAACCTAAATTCCCTTGGTTTTTGTTTTGGCTTTTTTTTTCTTCAAACTCTTGTTTTATAGATACCTTATCATTCAGATTGTTCTTTCCTGCTCTCTCCATGGGCTACATATTTACTGAAGCCAAACAGACCATGGCTACTAAGTTGTCCTAGGGCCACATAAATCAGGCTGTTTCACAGCGTCTGTCCTTCACTTTCTGTATTGTTTTACGTGGTTTAACTTTCTCATTGCAGCTGTGACATTATCCCATTTGTATAGATTGTGATTCACCTAACAACATAACTACTTCTTTTTTTTTTATCACATAATTACAGCTTTTTTCCCCACAGAACACCCAGTAGCTCCCCCTTTCCTGCTTGTATAGCTGATCGCATCTGCCACCGCCCAGTAGCAGGCACTTATCCCTGTTGAATAGAACCCTCCTTTTTCCAAACTAAATCACTAGTGTGCAAAAATCCTTCTAAATCCAACATCTGTCCTCCAGCATGCTAAAGCCTCACAGTTTGGTATAATCTCCAGTTATGTAAACGTGTTTTCTGGACCATCGCTGAGTTCATTAACATCCTTCTGACAACGAGTCGCTTGTATCAGCTCCCTAAATAACTTCTTCTACATTGTTTTCCTTGTTTGCTGAAAGAATATCATATGAAACCATGTCAAAAATCTTACTGAAGTGACATCCCACATGACCTTCAATGTTTCTCCTCCGCTGATGATTCCTCTTACTTTGTTGCAGGAGAGATTAGATTTGACATCTTTTGTTCTTGACAAAGCTGTGTTGGCTGTTACTTGTTGTGTTACAACTGCTTAAAGATAGCTTGTCTACTTGCTCCAGTATCTTCTCTGTGTACTGACGTCAAACAGATTGGTATATAATATCCTCTTTCCTTCTTTCCTTTTCAAAAATACAGTTTGTCCTCTTCTGTCCTGTAATATTCCTTCACTGTAAATTATCAGTGATAACCATTAGAGTTTTCATTATCCAGTCCTTTAAATTCAGTTGATCGAAAAGCAGAAAATTTTGCTTGAATAATTTTTCGCTTGGTAATTTGAGTGTCAAATCTGAAATCTGTCTGTTTTCCCAATTATCAATAATGCCTCAGATATATAAAAATATGTATAAAAGTAAAAATTAGATACAAAAGTATTAAAAAGCTTGACTTTCTCAGTGTTGTCTATTAAAAACTTACCAGTTCTGCTTGATATGGGCATAATCACATGCTTGATTCTTTTCAATGTCTGGTAATGTACTTAAACTTATTTTGTGTTACCCCAAATATCCCTTGCTAGTTGTGTCTCATTTTCTGCTGCCTTTTCTGACTTTATCATTGCATGATCAGGCTACACTCCTGTAGCTCCTCCAAGTAACCCGACCCAACATCTCTTTTCCGGATGCTTCATTCCTATCTGAGGCTCAGGAGGAGCTTGTGACAGCCAGGCTGATATTTTACTCTGTCTGTTGCATTTTCTGCATGGATAGTTCATTTACTTATACTCTTAGTGTTATTTCTTTGGGGAAGTGACAGTCCTCAAACAGTTTTTTTTTTTGTCTGAATCAACCTCCCAGAATGTCACGTTGACTCATAGGAGTTCATGGGAGCCTACCTCCATACTATGGGGGTTTTTTGGTGTGTTTTGATGTTGTTGCTTCTTTCTAAAATCACAGAATCTCCCAGCAAAAAACTGTGAAGCCATACACTTATGTACGTATACATATACAACTATATGTATACATACATACTTATATATACATCCAGATGCATGTGTCTATCTCTCTCTTTGTGAAGAACACTGAGAACTTAAAAGCATACCTGGTTTTTCTGACCCAAATATTTCAGTTCAATACCAACAAAAGAAAATGAAACGTGATGGGCAAGTCACCAGAAAACAAGCTAATTATTCTACTGGAAAATAGAAGTAGTCAGGATTTCTTCTTCCTTTTCTACTAATCCTGTAAAGAAATTTTTTGCTTTACATCAGCCATAGCTTGTAGGTGAAGGACACGTGAAGGCATTATAGATCCATCTGACTCCTGGATTAGATGAGAATGTTGAAAGTTTTCTTCTATTCTGCTCTTTTTACTGGTGATGTATCTTGTTATGACTATTGTTTATTCTGCTTCATCACATCAGGGGTCTAGGAAGCAGGATTATTGTTAGTTGGGCTTCCTGATTTCAGCCTTCCGGGAAAATTACGAGCAGGTATAGGACTGCACCAGTTCATGTTTGACGGCTCTGCAACAACAGCTGTAGAAACCAACGATACGGTGTCCCACTGACTCCCAGGGAACAGATTCCTCAGATGTTCTATCTAGCACTGGCTTGGGTTTAAAGAATAGCTTTAAAATAAGTTTTCATTTCCTCTGTGTCTCACAGGGGTTTATTCCGTGACACTTGGAACATTTTTGTATCCATCATTACAATGAACATAATCTCTCCTTTTCCTGAAAAAGTTCAATATTACAGAAAGGGGAAAATATTTCAAATTAAAAGCAGCACTCATCTGCATTGGTGACGAGCATAACACACTTCACTATAAAGGCTTTCTGTAAGCATGTTTCAGTGTTTCTTTCTCTTGTGTATTTTAGTCACTTGGATTAGTATATTTTTACTTGTTTCTTTCACGTTGTCTAAATATTAAATATTTATAGTTATGTCAAGGACTCATTTTCCTTGTTTCTAAAGAGCCATTTACGGCTTATGAGACTGATTAAAATAAATTGTTAGTAGTATCTTGCAGTTTGTGAAGGATACTAAAGTGGGCTACATGAATTTCGCTTTCATACAGAAGAGTGTGAGGGGAGTTGGTTATATTTGGGGTTTCTTTTCTGTGGTTTGGGGTTTTTTTTAATTAAAAGAACTCACAGAATCTCACTCTCATGACCTTGGCATAATTTCGAATTTAAAATTTCATTTCCAAGTGATGTTAGGTAGCGAAGATGAAAACCGAGTACAAACTCCTCCGAATTCTGGTAGCGTTTAAGGTATGATTTTTTACCTTAATGCTTATGCCGACACGCCTCTTGGGGTCCGAATTAAAACACCCAAAGCTTATAAAATGGAAATGCGCCCGTCCAAAAAGCCAAGGAAGAGCTTTTCCTATTCTACTGTACTTATAAGCGCGGATGTCTGTAAAATAATTGTGTGATATTTCCCAAGTGGATATGCACCGATTATAACGTGCATTACACCCTTTCTAAGTGGTTATTTATAATTATACATATATAGCGTGATCACTCGTGCACGTGCAATGCAGGGCACTATTCACCACGTGTACACTGGCGGTGCCGGCACCACCGCGGTGCGACCGCCGGCACCCGCAGGCGCGGCTGCAGCGCACGGCACCGGCTGCCTCAGGTTCCGCTCAGACTCCCCTGCCATCGATCCCTCACGCCTTTCCCAGGCGTTCACTGCTCGCCCCTAAGTCTCCTACACAAACACCTGCCAAGGGCTCATTTTCCCCCCTCACAAAGCGGTCCTGCTCCCCGGGTGCAGCAGCCCCCGCCAACCCCGATCCTCCCGGCCGTCGTCCCGCAAGTCCCGCTCCCTCCCGCCGCAAGTCCGGGTGCAGCGCGGGGATACTGACGGTGCAGGGATGCCGGCGCGGCGCGGGGACGCCGGGCGTGTGGGGATGGCGGCCGTGAGGGGACGCAGGAAGGGCGTGGGGATGGCGGGGGATGCGGGGATGCCGGCCGTGAGGGGACGCCGGTGGCCCGGGGATGCCGGCGGCTCGCGTAGCCCCGAACGGTGCCGCCCCAGCCGCAGCGGGCGGAAGGGGGACGGCGGGGGGGGAAGGCCCCGCGCCCCCGGTGCCGCTGCCGGGCATGCGCGGTGCCCCCGGAACATGGCGGCGGCGTGAGGCGGGCGACGGCAGGAGCGGCTTGACAGGACGTCGTGGACTCGCGTCCCGCCCGCTCGGTGAGTGGCGCCGGCAGCGCTTCCCGGTCCCCGCGATGGTGGACAGGGGGAGGGAGGAGCGGAGAGAGAAAGGGAGGCGAGGCGGGGGTCGCGCCCCCTCCCAGGGCTCGCTCCGCAACCTCCGCCCGCCGTGGCTGCGCCGGGCGCCCCGGTCCCGGTTTCCCCTCCTCCGTACCACCACTGCGCTAGGGGCGGCACCGGGTCTGGCCGGGGCTGTCCCATGCTTCAGCGGCGCGTCCCGGTCTCTTGGCGCTGGCCGCTCCCCTCCTCTGCGGGCTGAACTCCCAGCGCGGCGCGTCCCGCCGATCCTGCCCGCGGGGACCCGCGGGTGGCCGAGTGCGAGCGCAGCTGCGAGGGTGAGAGGAGCGGGGCGGCTCTGTCTCCCGGCGCTAACAAAGTGCCTCTCTCTGTCTGGAGGTGGCCGCGACTCCAGAATAGCAGGAGCTCCGGTGAGCAAGGGCGGCACGGGAGGTCCCTGAGCCGCCGGTGCCTCCGGGACGAGCGGCGGGGCCGGCGGCGTTTGACAGGAGCGCGGGCAGGACACGCCTCCCCTCGCCGGGGCGGCCCCGCTGCCTCCCGCGCGGCGGCGGTGGCTCCGCGCCCTCCCGGCCGGGGCTGCGCCTAATCGTCCTGCCCAGCGACCGCCGAGGCGGGCGAGGTGCTGGGGAACGGGCGTCGACCAGAAAAGCCGGATGCGCGTTAAAAATTATTTAATTTGGAGCGCTCGCTTGTGTTGGGTAAGGGGGCTGGGGGTGCCGCTTGAAGACAGCGCGGTGCCAGACGTGGCCTGTTGTGGGGCATATGTCGATGCACTACGGCACTGATCCCGTTTTCTTTACAGTTAAACTGCGTATGTGGCATATATTGATTGCCGACTTAAAGGGGGTATCTTGCACGGGGAGCCATAATTTTGGATGGTCCAAAGAAGGTAGTTAAGGATGGAAGGTTCTGTTACAGTGTTGTGCGTTGTTGTTGTGCTTAGCTGATAGGCTAACCTACAAAACACATTGCAGTGCTGTAGTATGTATCAATATTCAAGTTAAATTTTATGCTCAATTATTCTTTAGAAGTGAAGGCATGCTTTAAGTGTTAATACAATTTGAAGTTGAAGTCTTTCCCTACAGTTATTTGCTGTTTCTCAGTGATGAGTTAGACTACAAGAGAGAGCAAAAAATAATTCTAAGACCTAAGAAGTTTAATGAAAATGGGAAATACTGATATTTTAGTGAGTTCTGGTCATGTAAACTTTGCTTGTGATTCATGCATATCCTAACTAACGTAGACAAGGTGATTAAAACTTAAAAAGCATAGACTCTGTGGATATGAAAGTCAGTTTTCAGAGCATGCTGTGTCTGACTTGTAAACAGCTCTTCAAATTTGACTGGTTATGAATTTTTTATAATTCATAGTAACAGTCTTAAACCTTTGGATTTTTAAATCATTCCTACTGCATCTTACCCTTTGGAAGTGGCAGAGCAAAGCAGTTGGTGAGGCAGTTGCTCAGGGTTGGTAACAGCTGCAGCACTGGTGCAGATGGGAACAGTATTGCAGGAAGGCGTTTGCTGCGTTACACTTGGGTTCTGGGCTGTCACGTTAATCTTATCGAATAAATAGGGGCATGAATGCATTGTGCTGTACCAGCTCTCCACGGGCCACCATCAAGTGCTGCTCAGGCCACAGCAACCCACAGCCCATGTGAGTGGTCCCACTTAGAGTGTGTCCAGAGAAATTCCTTGTGCAGCCAGGCTGCATGTTTGGGAGCAGGAGGAGCTGATTTTCTCCCTTAGGGTACCATAAAATGTAAGTACTATTTAAGGATGATATTACTTGAACTGATGTAAAGAAAAAGTGCATTGGAGACACTTCTGTTAGTACTTTATTTATGGGAAGTCGCACAGTAATGCAAGCGGGAGGCAGCAGGAAACAGTGTATGGTGAAACTGAGGTTGAGACCGGGAAGTGTTTGTATGGCTTTTAACTTTAACATGGTCTAGTATTGAATATGAAAGTAGAGTTTACTAATTTTGTTTGAAACTCATTTGATGGAGTTGATGCTTCAGTTTTCTATTTGGTGTAAATAGGTAGCAATATTAGTGTGATCTCTTTCAGGTTGCTTGGTATTTTATATTCTTGTAGCAATGTTCAGAGTCAGTAAAAACAAATGTTGGCTTTTCATGGTGTGCTATAGCTGCAAGTATAAACTACTTCCACAACAATTAGAAGCTGTGTAGATGTGAGAACATAACAGAATTAGATTTTTCTTAACAGTCAGACATATGTAAGTATTGATCTTGATGTAGGAATTTTAGGAAACAAGCAATGGCAGTACTTTTAAAATATTTTTCTTTTGACTTTGTGTGTTCCTACACTGAACGTACAGATGCTTTTTTTTCCTCCTTTGCTGCGACTGCTATTGCTGTGTCCAGATAGTGTGCTCTCGACAGGCAGAGGCATTGTTTTCTGGAGTAGCTGCTGGAGTTCAAAAGAGGCATTTTGCTAGTGTGAAAATTTGTAGTACTGAGAAAGTATTAATTCCATTACCTATCTAAAATTTATATGTATGTAATGCAGCTTTACTTGAGAGAATGTGAAAAAACTTGAAGCAAACATAGATAGCTGCTTCTGCCTGTTGTACATAGGTGTCTTGTTGTTTTCTTGATATTCCAATGGGTCATGAGCTATGAGCGAGTCATGTTTACTCCCTTTACTGAGTGAGTGTACGGGGACAAATAAAGTCCTCAGCAATTATCCACTGCTGCTAAACAGTGTCACTAACAGGAAACGACATTTGTCTTTTAACTGTTGAGGACACTGCAGCTGGCTTTTTTATCTGTCTGGATACGTCTACCTCAAACAAGGGTGAGTGAAATACATAGTTAGTCTTTTCATGTTTTAAGGAAATCTTTAGAAATACCCTTTGACCGTCTAGTGTGATATTTTCTAAGTGAATATAGAACAAATTACAGGTAGGGGCCAGGACACTGCTTCAAGGAATCTAGACAAGGGAGCTTGTTAAGCAACTTTGTGACCTCCACATCTGCAGGGCATTTAAAGTTCTGATCATTCCCATTTGAAAGAAGTAGCCTTAGGCACACAACATTCGTGCCGATTGCTTCTTTCAGAGATTAAAATCTTAGATGTAAAGGACTATACCATTTGTATTCTTTAAAGTGTAAGACATGCAACATGAATTGCCCAGAATGAGATTTTTCTAGCATGTGTGAAGAGCCAGAAAAGCCCATATAAAATTGTCAAGGCATAATAGACCAGTGGGTAAATAGGAAGCAATTGAAAATGTTAAATTTAAAGTTCCAGAATATTTGTTAACATTGTAATACAATTTGATGAATAATTCTTCATTACTTTGTTTTGTGGTTTTGGTATATGAGGGTGCTTTCCTAGAAAATTTGTACAGCTTCTTTGAAGACTTCTTTTGAGGTCCAAGTGTTCTATAATTCAGTTTTGGGAAGCTTTAAGATTAGTTACATGCAGATAAGTTTATTTGTGCATTGTAATGATGACTGATAATGTGTGTGAGCAACTTTCCTTATGATGTCTATATGGAGAGGCAATTAATTTGTTTGAGGTCAAGTCACTAAAAAGTGGGGCAGTTAAGTCCTTAGGTGAACTGTGGGGTTTTTTAAGGGTATGTTTCTGTGTAAATACTATTTTTGTACCTTCATGCACCTGCTGGCTGACTGGACGTGTGTGGGCAGTGAGGGCTGAGGGTGTGCACCCAGCCCCCGCTGCAGCGCTGGCCACGGAGCAGCAATGCTGCCTTGTTCCTGGGAGCAGCAGGAGATGATTTGGTGAGTTACCTGCTCAGTCCAGCTGTGTTTCTGTAAACTCACCACATTGCCTAAAACTCATGTTCTGTGTCTGTGATCTCTCCAAGTAGATTACCATCTTTTGGGATGGGAAGGGTGGCTTCAGGTACCTGAGCCAACAGTCTATATAGCCAACAGTCTATACACAAAGAGTAACTGGTGCATAAATGGTGATGATGACCGTCGTAGGTACTTTTATCTCGTCCTTGTTAGTCTTTCAGCTTGGTCAAAAAGGGTGTAGATCTGGAGGAAAGTCAGGAGCTGCCTCATAACCATTCTAGCTGTCTCTATCAGCCAACTTCTCACTTTTATTTATTTGGGCTTGCTCTGGTAGTTTCTTTTGTATTCAGTGGACATTCAGCATAAGTGCACACAATCAAACCATTTGTAGTAGAGGGGATATAATGTGTTATACCCTTAGCACTGTGTAGATGCAGGGATATGCTGTGTACCTGCCCTTACCAACTCTCCTCCCAAGATCCCTGTCAGAAAAAGTAACAGCTTTCGTTTCTATGTCTTTTGGATAGGACCAAAAATTCATTATTTTCTTATCTTGGATCTAAATGAAGTATGGATTTCTTCTTTGAAATGTTAAGTTCCTTGTCTCTTCTATTTCATCAGTGTTGTTTCAAGACTGGTTTGTAGTTCTGGACTTCAAGGCACCTGCTTTATGGGTAGCGGTTGATCAGTTTGGATCCAAGTTGGTGCAATGCCAGTGGTGTGCTTATTGTGGTTCTTGTATGTGCTCTCTTCCTGCTTTTCTAAATTACTTGCATACTCAAACTCTCTGAAATGCTACACCTTTAACAGAATTGTAGTGCTCTCTTGTGTTGTAGCAGGGTGATAGCCTTTCTGCTTTACAGGTAAGATACTGTCTAGATATCTTATGTCCAAGCTAATCCTAAAGTACATTTTCTTTTTTGTCTTTGTAAGAGTAATGCTGTGTCCAGTTTAAGCATGAGCAGTGTTTTGGACTGATTACTCTTTTTTTTCTAAACCCATAAGTGGTTTATATTCTTCCTATTTGTATGTTGTCATCTAAACCCAAGTAAGACACTGTATTGAAAGGTAGATATACTGTTTAGATTATTTGATTCTAGGCCTTCAACTTCACAAATCAGGTCAAATTCTATTTAAGATACCAAGAGAATTCCGTCATTTTCATTTCCATCCATTTTCATAAAAGGAATGAACTTCTTTGATGGAAATCTAAGTCAGTTGTCTTCTCAAGGTAATACGAGACTCTTTTTAGTGTAGGGCAAAGATGAGGTTGAGCCTTTCATCCTCTCTACCATACATTAGTTCAGGGAGCAGCTGAAGTTTATAAAACCTATAAGAGAGTAGCACCATTTTAATGAGGTGCATACGTAAAACAAAGCATGTACCATTATTTATGTACTGTGTGGAATCTATCAGAGATTAATGCAGGCAGGTTCAGTGGAAGGAGTGCAGTTCTTGGGGCACTTTTAAAAGCCCACTTAAAAAGGACAGTTTGTAAAACTGAGTCTTGTGCATGGAGGAATGTGAAAGGGTATCAGAGCTGCTAAATTTGGTGGAACTCTTTATTGTCTCTAATGTCTTTCAGGGGCTCAGAGATTAAAAGGGCTGCCGCATGTTTGATGGCACTCCCCCTACCAAATCTTGTGTGTGTACCCTGCACTGGAGGGCTGTAAAGAGGCAGACAGCGGTTTTCTGGGAAGGTCAGATGATATGAACTGGTTTTAATCCCAAAATAAGCAGTTTTATAGTTAGATTGAAAAGTTTGAATATGGTATGTAATTATTTTTCAGCTTGTTATAGGAAAATACTACCTAGTCTGAATATTCCCTAGTGCTCAATGGTGTAAGCACTGGGTGGAGGAGGGGATTGCCTTCAGAAAGGTGATCTCCAGAAACAGAAGAAAGGAAAATACTCTGCCTCTGTCCTGGGCTGGAGTAACATACAACCAGCGACAGATGTGCAGTCATGCTGAGGAAGAGGTGGGGGAGATTGCCCTGTTACTGCTTGCTTCACCTGTTAGTTGTTTTTTTTTTTTAAATAATTGGAAGGTTTTCATAGTAAGTGGGAAGAGGGATACAGATTTGCTGCAAATGTTCCTGATGCTTTGAGTCTTTTGGGTTCTTCCATTTTTGAAGAGTGAAGCAAATAGTACAGTGGAGTATTTGCAGCTGTCTAGTCCTTTGAGCATTTAGGAGTTGTTGCGTCTTTTATGACCTGTTAGTGCTTTGTTAGCTGCAGAAATTTCAGCAGCACTGAGTGATCCTTTGGAATGGCACTTGGTGTGATTCTTGGGGTTGTCCTGTCCAGGGACAGGAGTTGGACCTTGGTAATCCTGTGGGTCTCTTCCAACTCACAGTATTCTGTGATCCAGTGATAATATTTGTCCAAAGAGATGGACAAATATTTTTGGTGGCATCTGCATGGAGATCCCTTGTGTAAGGGGACTTTTTGAGTTGGGGAAACCAGCACAGCTAATCAGCACCAGCAACAGGTGAGTCCAGTGCGTGTGCCTGGAAACTGCAAGCAGCTCTCTGGGGTTTTCTTCTTGCAGAAACATTGTCTCGACAGGGGAGCTATCAGGAAATTGCTTAAGGGTTATTTAGTTCTGGTTGGTTTGGTTTTGTTCCCTGATTGGACACCAGTACATGGGATCAGTGTAGTTATTCCATTATATAAGACAGGCTGCGCTGCGGAGTGTTGCAGCAGCAGAAAAATGTGTTGAGGCAAATTGTGTCTTTGTTAATATACAGTGACAGGGACTCCCAGTCAGCATTATGTTGTTTGGTTTCTCAAGTGGGGCAGAGAAACAGGTATTTTAATGTGCTGGAAGAGGATGGTAGCAGAAGTATGTTGCTGCTGGCATTGAGTACAAGCGAGGGGAGAAAAATGTGTTTTTCTGAAACAAGGTAACTTCATCCGGGATGCTGACAGCAGTCGGATCCTGTGCAGAAACATCTCAAGGCTGTTCTCCACGCCTTCAATGAAAAAAATGAATTGTGCATGCTATTTGACTTCATCAGAGTAAAAGTGTGTGTGTTTCTGGAATGAATTTGCTGACTATGCGCTGTGTGGATAGAGCTCTGTTGGATCGTATCTGAACCAAGCTTTCACAGTCCTTTTCCAGTTTGAAGGCAGTGTAGAAGAGAGGAAGCCAAAGTTGCCTAAAAGGGTAAAAAAATCCCCTTTCTGCCATTCTCTTTTTCCCTCTTGCTCCCTTACGCATACACACTCTCTCTAACTGCTGCTGGTGGTGTTGCTTGTCTACTAAAGACAAGTGCAGAAAAGCTGTATAGGGTTCTTTAGCATCTGGGCATCTCTTGCTACGTTTGCAACAGCAATTTCTTTTCTCCCTTACCTGCTGTATTTACAGTTCTAAGAGTATGTTCAGTGCCTTGCAGAGTAAATAGTTTGAGACCTCTCTTCTGTGTCAGGGGAGCCTGAGCTCAACAGAGGAGATGTATCTGAGTGTAGAGAGAATTTCCTGCAGGTATATAGGTCTTCGTGCCAATTATGCAAATTTTTTTGCACAATTTAATATGTTAAACTAATAATTTAATTAGTATGCTTTATGAAAAAAAATGAGTTGGATATTTGGACAAAGCCAGGTTGAATAATGATGATGAGTGTTTTCAGGAAGAGTAGTCCAGGCTTGAAGGGGGAAGTGGAAAACAGCACAGAGGTTTCAGTGTGCTGAATTCACCAAAAGGTTTAAACAAATTGTCAAAATCTTGTGCTACTGTAAATACGTACTAGCAAACTACTAAACCTGGCAGTTTTGCTTAAGATAGAAATGTAAGCTGAATTTTTTCAATTATTTTAATATAACATTAAAATACCCTTTCATGTGGGAAGATTGGCATTTTAAGAATATTTAAAGCTGTTAATGGCCAGTCAGCTGCTTTGCTGAACTGCTGACTTCACACATACCATTTCCTTTTTCAGGTTTTTACAACCCCACATCTTCTGACTTTTAAAGCAGGATGGGGAGGGAGGGAAGGAGGAAAAGAGCTTTTTCATTTTTTGTTGGTAGCCACAGAGCAGCTCTAAACTGCAATTTTAAAAATTACTGTCAATTTAGTAAATGTTAAATCTACATGACATAAATTCTGTTGTGCATTAATACAAGCTATGCTGTTTAATTTGGAGACCTTACTTCTCTAATGTCCTCATTTATAAGTATTATTTCTTGTTTCAGGATTTTTTGAGACAAATTTTGGTCTAAACCTTGTTAGTGTTTCTTTTTAAAATGTACAATGCCTTACTCTGTACTGAATAACACACTTAATAGGGTTTGAGAGTTTAGAGAGAGTTTTGCAGTCTTGAAATGTATGACTTATTGTAATTACAGTTGCTCATATTCTGAAGCAGGTCGTAAACTTACCTGGAGAGAGAGCAAAACATCTATAGGCAGTATTTTACTGCTGACAGCTTAAAAGTTTGTTTATGCTAATCACTTCATAAATAGTGAGCCGTACACCGCTGGTGACTTTCCGAGCATTTTTGAAAGTGCAGAAAATTTCTGCTTGATGTTAAAGCAAATGACATTACAAAAATATATTTGTAAAGCAGTAAGTACCCACTTGCTTTCTTTAACAACTTAAAAAATGCTCAAGCTTAGTTGTTGTAATGATATATATGGGTAGTTAGTGTTTGTGGGTTTGAAAGCCTGTAAATTTGACAAAAGTCTATCTGTCCTAGCTCTACTTTTAGTGACTAGAGGAGGTGTTCAGATATATCAGTTTATTAGAAGTTCAGCTGTATGAAAATGTGGAAGTTTAATTTCCTTTCATTGAAAGAATTTAACTTTTTTGGGTTTTTTTAACACAAAGAACATGAACTAAAAGGGATTCCAACTCGGATCAAATTTCTTGTCAGAACACCGACTGATTCTGTATTTGTGTGCATAAATGGAAGTAGACCTGATTTTTAATGTTTTGGTTTAAAGTCATATGTGTAATGCTAAATAATCCTGAGTTTATGAATACAAAGCTTTTGTTATATTTTCTAAAGTTCTGATACATTAGTGTAATTTTTCTTCCTTTAGTCTTTGAGATCTTACTTTTCCATAATGATGCCACAGTAATCACTGAGAGGTAAACTGATTATCTCTATTACAGAAATAAGGAAGTATGCTGTTGTGTCTTCAAGTATACTAGATGACTCTCTATGCTGGGTAGTTTACTAGAAGGTATTTTTAAGTATTGCAAATTTTATTTAATAAAATATTGTATTTTATGAAAAACTCCTTTGGAGTTTTACTCTGCTTGCGTCTTTTTAGCCCCTTAAAGACTTCTAAAAATGGTATGAAGTAGGGCTTTTATTTAAGAGACAACAGATGAATAGCTGATTAGGTTTAAGGAAAAGGTATTCCAGATTGATGAAGGGTAGCTTTGAAGTAGTGCAGTTAAGTCACACTTGTTTGGGAAGCAACTGGTGGCTGTAGGTACATGTTCCTCATGTGTGGAATCTGGAACTATGCCTGCTGGACTGTGTGTCCATGGAGGAGGCTGCACAGGTCCTTTCCTTGAAGGGCTTTGCAGCACTGGCAGTGACAAACATCAGGGAGGAGGAGAGGAGCGATGGGAGCATGGCCAGCAGTTGTAGCTGATGTCTGGTGTGTTTCTAGATGTAATAGCACATGAATGCTGGTGGTGAAAGCAAACATAAGACTTGCACAAATGAAAGAATTGGCGGGGGAAATATTTCTTAGCTTACACTGTACCTATTTTCTGTCTATAACTAGTTTTGCAGTTCAAAAACTGAGTGATTATTTTTCCCCCTTGCATATGGAATTTTAATCTTGAAGCATTTATAGAAGAAAAAAAGGGGCAAGTATAACTCCTTGTTCATATTAAGCCTGAAAAATATCTGCCCTTATTTCAAACTAAAACTGAGAACTTAATTGATGCTTCAAAGTGGATGTTTTGTTAGATTCCTCCTCAGTGCAGTGTATCTGTGTAAAAGAATAGCCTTGGTCTTTCTATGGTAACGGGAGATTGCCCGTTGACGACTGTCCCACCCATGAGGATGCCAATGGTGAGGTCTGAGTTACTGCACTTGTACCACTGGTAGGGTCAAAGAAGCTAACAGGCTTTAAAATTGCTGTCTCTTGTTTGTCCTGCTTTAGATGCAGAGTCATTGACGGAAAAACCTTAATCTTTTTTGTGCAGACTGAACCCACAATCTCCTTTTTGCTTAGGCTTCTTTTAAATATTACTGTTAAATGTAATTCTCTTGTGTGTTTTTATGAGCAGGCATGCTGTCAAGATAAACTTGCACTGGGAAGCCCTAGATAGGCATAAATTTTTTTTGAGGACATTTGGCTTACTTGAGTGCCTGGCTAACAGTGAGAAGGATAATGGAGATGCATAGCAGGCAAAACAGAGCGATTTTGACATTTTCTGTTAGAATACTACCTTCTTTGAAATAAAGCAATGCATGCCCCTTGAGTCATTCTTTCAAAATAAAAAGAGCTAAGTTAGCCAGGAAAAATGTTTTCCATCCTGTTTTCTGACACTTAGTATTATGTACTAGCAATGCAGAGAGGGTGAAGACTTAGGCTTGTCTACTAATATAATGGTTTCTGACAAAGGACTTGCACAGTGGAAGGTGGATAGTAGAAATTACTTGGGGGTTAACAATAAAAACTTCAGTAAGGAATTAAAGGCAGATAAATGCTTTCCATCTGATTTTTTAAAAAGCGAATCATGTAAGGGACAGCAATCAGAGAAAGACTAAAACTCAGTTTACAGAATGAAGTGAGCTGTAAATGATGTAAATAATAGACTTCATGAGTATGGATATCCTTTGAATTCTCTTTGGATTGAAGACATTTTGATGATTATTCCAATATTATCCTAGGTTTGAGGATTTTTTTCCCTCCCTTTTTCCTTGATTTACACCAAATGCTTTCTCACTGGATTCTGTACTGACAGTCTCTTAAATATTTGGGTCATTTTCTGTCTGTGACTGACAACCTCTTGTGCTTATCTCAGTCTTTATAACTTCGGTTTTCATTTTGCTGTTTTGTGCACTCTTAACACCATTGCACTTCAGCCTTGCCATTGCATTTCTTTCTTTGCTCATATATTCCTGACCTTGTTTAGTTTCATTTTTCCCTTCATTTTTAGAAGCTGCTCGATTAATTTCTTAACCCCATCTTTCTCACTCAGCTTACTTGCCAAGGTACATGTACAAGAATGCCTTGAGTTCTGTTCTTGCTACGTCATTTTGCCAGAATGTCCTCTGGAGGTGTTTTCCCTGTATTTGCTGGTGTTTTTCTTCTCTTCTGTGACAGATGTTCTGTGGGTTGAGCCAGGCTGGTGATGGTGTGACGTAAGGGACTCTCTTGTTTAGCAAAGGACGTAACTGCCTTACTTGAGGCTTGCTGCTGAAGTATATGAGGCGATGGAAAGTAGTTCCTAGTCTACCCCTGCAGAAGAAGTTACACTTTGTTTCAGGTTGACCCTGCCCTGATTTGGAGGTAACTGGTTTTCATTTTAGTGTGGTCCAGCAACATGTAGTGGTTGTTAAAGCTCAGAAATACCGTTCTTGGATGTTTTCTGTGACAAACAGCACAATCTATAATCTAATTTAATAGCAGCTGTAAATTGAATACTTAGGTGTAACTGAGTTTTAAGTAGCACCTCTTTGGAACAGTAATATATTGTGTTCCTTGCGGTTGGGCTTGCCTCATTTCAAACAGAACTTTCAGTTGTCTTATATTTTTAACAGGCTGGTGGGGATGCTGTAAAACAACCTATCTGGTACAACACAAGCTAATGAAAAGCTGGAATCCTTTTTATGTTCTCACAGACGCTCCGGTTGTGCTAAACTTGATGACTATCACTGCAGGGTTGGAATCTTTATTACTGCACCAAGTGCAATCTGGTACTTGGAACAAAAAGATAAAAACCATTCGCTGTTCTAAAGCAATCTGTAAAAACAGTTACTTTGACTCTGCATCACCTTCCATGATTTATTACTTGCAGTGGAAAAGCTTTGAATTTTTGGGGGAGTCCATGAAAGTATAAAGTATTTCAAATTTATTTGATGGCTTAAAAGGATTTCTATTCTTAATCTTGATGATCACTTATGCTATGAATGCTATTGTGTAGCAAAACCTGCTTATTTTATGGTAGTATTCAGTTTAATTTATAACTCCTTTCAAGTCTCAGTCTTGAATTTTTGTAATAACTGTCCGGCATGTTCACAGACAACACACACATGAAATGAATTCATCAGTCACTGGCATTTTTAAAAACCCATTTAATTAGCTTTAGTCATGGTCTTGTACTGTATAAAGTTTTCATCATCCAGTCCATCATCCTAGTGTGCAGGTTTCTTGAAGTTTCAGTAAAGTATCACCATTTCAGAAAGATACTCAGCTGTATGATAATTCTCTTTTTATAGATGATATATATGTGTATTTTTTTTTTTTAGCACGTGAGTAGAAGAGTCAAGAAATTCCAAGTAGATAACCTGCTTTTCGATTATTACTTCTTTTATGTCAGAGTGGAAAGATGTAGCTTCTAGAAACATTACCTTTGACAAAATTAATTGTGGAAAAAGTATGCACATACTTGAATTTGAAAAACTCCTCAAGCTTTTAATGATGTCAGCTTTAAACCTCATGGAAGCTCCTTGAAAGGAAATTATCCAAGAACGTAATTCAGAAATTTGAATGTATTTACCCATTATTACTTGAAAAGTTAATGGAGAAGGATAATAAACTTGCTGGCTTTGTTGCTTCAAGGCTAAATGCTTGAAATATGTTGATTTGAACACAGTCAAAGTTCAAAATACTAGATGCTGGAGTAGATAATCACAGTAACACACATGAAAAAGAAAGTTTGTTTTTGCTGTTTTACACTAGCTTAAGCAATCTGTCCCTTCCAGTTTCTAAACTCTATGAGAATGTGGCTCGCTGCTTTTATCTGCAGTTAGCATTTCCCTAACGATTCTCTGTGCACGGTTACAGGTCTGTTACAAATCATAGGGCAGGGGTATCAGTGAGCACTTGGGCCTTGTGCAGATTTTTTACATTAGTGTTTTGTTCCCTCTTCAACTGTAGTTGTACAAGATAATGTGTTTTACTCAAAGGTATTCAAATTGATGACTGTTTAACTCTGTGCAAGTGAGGCAGGGTGAGTACTTTTGTGTATAAAGAGTTTTCCATTTTTCAGTAATGTTTCTTGGGGGGGGGAAGGATTAAAGCACATTTTATATCTTCCTTTGTATTAGAAATCTACGGAAAATGCAAATCATTAGACCATGAACTGTCTAAAACAGCAAAATGAAAGTTTGCATTTGGTATCCTTGCTACTTTTATATAACTGTTGTTTGCACACTGCTCTCCTGCAGATAGTTTGTTAAACATGCGCAATTTTAAACCAGCAAGATAATTATACACCAATACAAAAAAAATCATCCTTTCCAATAAAAGAAAACCCAAATGCCAACAACAGCCTCCCCCCTAACTTGCTGTATTGCTGCTCCACAGGAAACTGTTGTGCTGAAAGGAAGAATTAACTGGTCTTTCAACTTCAGCCTTTTTATTGTGAGAGGAGAGATCACAGAAGTGTTACCATGGGGAGAACAGCAGCTAAAGGTAAGGCTTGGTAGCTTTAATCCAAGAGGAAAGAAAGTGGGGAACCTGCTAAATTCTCTTTTTGAAGCTGGTGGGATACAACTTGACAATTGCTGTACTGTTAGATTAATTAAGACAGTTTGTGATATTTACTGAATACAGGTAAGTTCAAATTTCACATTGTTTTAGATAACAGATGCTGAATTTGGCTGCCTTGATTTCTACAAGTTCAGTGAAGAGAATTCTGTCCTGTGACAGCATTGAAACCGTTACTGTACTCTGAAACTGAGGAATGTGTCTAGATGTGTTATTAAATAAAACACAGGGCTTTATTCTGGAGCTGCCTGCAATATAGCAGGATAATAACTAAGTAGAAAGAATCAAATTTTATCACAATGAATGGTATTAGCAACTGTCTCTTGAAGATAAAATGAACATTTTAAAAGAAATTCATCCACAAGTACATGGTATACCACAAAGGTGTGATTTCTGCTGTGTCTTGTCTGCAGATGTTAATTGTGAGTTGAGAGCTAAAATAGAGAGTGAGACTTAAGAAGAAACAAGAGCATTTGGGCTGATGAAAAAAAAAATACGAAGAGCAAGAGATCTCCACTGTATGAAACCATGTTGCTGCTGCTTTGAAAGCTTCCAGATTGGTAGTCCTCCCCCATAAAAGGCTGATAGCACTTTTGTACTTTCCTTGAGCCTTCCACCTTCAGCCCAAGCTGCTTTATGTGCTTAAGTGTTCCCTTGGTAAATAATTGTCTTTTGCTAGAATAGATTTTCTGTAGTGGCAGGAGTCATCCGTTTAATTGTTGCACCAAAAGTTTATGGAGGAAGTCTGTCCCCTTCTCTTGTAGGTTTTCTGCGTGGCTGTTGTCTAAATATAGTCAAAGAGACTCCCTGTTCCAAGCAGATAAGATAAGAATCCCTCCAGGGAAGCACAAAAAGAAGGGAAAGGAGAAATTTCATATTCACTCTGGATATCCTCAACTGTGTGCTCTGAGGCTTGGTGAAGGGTAGCTAAAAGATGCTCACAACCCTGTGTAGTAGGGAGTGAGAAGGCAGCCCCTTCCTGAGCAGTGGTAAGTCTTAGGCTTGTCTTAGTAAACTGAATTTGAGGGTGAGTAACTATGTGGCATGGGAAGAGCAAATATTTTTGTCACTCAAAGGTATTTCACATGCATCAGGAAAAGACAAAGGGTTTGTTTGAGAAAAGTTGTGTCCTGCCATGTTTTGAACACCCAGAAGAGTTGAAGATTTCAAGGTGGTTAAGGAATAGCTGCAGAAGTCTCAAAAGCGTGACTGTGAACTTCATTTTCCACACATTGGAAAACAAGCAAGTAACAAGCCTTAGAAGACAGCACATATATGCCTTCCCTTATAGCACACCATTTTGGGATGAAAAGTATTAATGTTAAAAGAGGTGGGGCTTGCCATTACTTAGACAAAACAGTCATCTAGTTTGCTGAAAGGTTAACTCTTCTAGAAAGAAGTTGCAGAGTTTAAAAGTGTCTCAGGCAGAAATTGGAGTTCAGTGCGGGAGCTTGTAAGAGGAAATACACATTGGTCACCAGGATTATCTTTGCCCAGGCTTTACCACTACCTTCTCTGATTATTTTTTTTATTTGGTATTCACAGATCAGTCAGGATAGCTTTGTCTTTTTTTTTTTTTGTCCCTAATTTCTTAAGTGATAGATGTGGTTGCTCTTGCCTGTCTTCTGTTGAGTAATCTTATCAGCAGAGTTCTGTGGTTACAGATAGGGTGGGAGTAATGTAAACACAGGGAGTTTTGAATCAGTAAGCAGAAAGCACTATGTTAAATAATCTTACTCTGATCTTGGCTTGTATCTAAAGCTTTAGCTTATGAAATGCACTCTAGAAAAGAAATAGTTGGTGCACAATAGAATATGTTGCTTTTAAAATTTTAGTATATGCTGTTCTCTAATCTTGCTACCTAGAAGAAAGAAATCTTTCATGAGGTATTTACCTTGTGCATCATACAGGCTAAATATGTATAGATACATAGCAAATATATAACTGCTGTGTACTTACATGTATTACTTTATTTTCAGAACTTCTTTTGACTCTGGTATCTCGTTCTTCTTCATTTTTTTAGAGAGCTGAGTAGCATTTGATTAAGTCCATTTGATTAAGCAGCATTTCATTCTAACTCTTGTTTTGGCAAATGATCTAAAACATACTGTGTTTTACATTGAGAAATAAACTGAAACTTGTCCCGTTAAAAATGGACAGAGGAAGATAGGTGACCAATTAAGCTGACCTATGTTTTTTTGTTACCACGATCTTCAAGATTCTAGAATTAATAAGTCTCTTCTGTCTCCAGTATATAGACTTCGTATTTTCAAGTCGATTTTTCAGGTTTCAAGGAATTAGCCATTGAATGTGGCTAGGAGCTGAATGCAGAAGAGCATGAGAAGAAAATACTCTTTGTACCTGTACAGTTATTTACAGGTACATCTTATGTCTTTCATGACCTCATTTTTTGAGGTTTGAGCTCAAAACTTGACCAAGGTAAGGATCATGTGCAGAGAGTCATCTTGTTCAGCCCAGTGATTTGAATAATAGCCTTCTGTCTTAATTTTTTTCTGTGATCTTTGAAAACTAAATTTATTAAAATATAGACTATCAAAATTTCAAATGTAGATTGGCATGCATTAAAAACCCCCATGTGTTTATTATATAGATTAATATTTATAAAATTGGATTCTAATAAAATCCTACTTTCTTTATAGTTTTTTGAAAATAAACCATAAATTTTTATCCACCCTAACAAGGCTAGGAAGTATAGACTGTAAAGTAGTGACTGTGAAATATAGACTGGGGGCAGGTTTTCTGGGGTGGTAGTAGATACAGGATGTCTCATATAGAAACAGGTTGGTACTTCTTCCTTCTAGTAGCTTTGCATCTGCTTAGACAAAACACTTCAGCTGTGTAATGGTATCCCCAGCTTCCCACTTAAGAAGGTTTGAATGCGTAAAAGCAAGGGGATCCTTTGAAAGCAATCTTGGTTTTATTCAGACTTATTTTTGGATACTTCTGGATGTGCTGGGTGAGATTTATTTGTGCACTTTAAAGAGCAGATTCCTGGCCATCAGAAACAAGTGATAGTGACAGTGCTTTGTGTTTACTGTGAATGAAAATGCCTCCACCTCACATGAAATAGTTGTTTGAAGTGTGATTGAGAAATCCACTGATCATTAATATAATAATCTCTTCTTTTTTGTAGTTTTCTAATGTCTGATAAGAAGAATATGTTGCCAAGAGTGTTATGTTTCAACTTCCATATTTGCTGTGATATTTTTGAAAAAGGCACTAAAGCTAACTGGTAGAGGGAATAAATAATTCATGTAGTGATTGTCAGCAAGAACACATGTGGTGTCCAGGCTGCAGTTTTTCACATTCTTTCACCTGTTCTTGATGTCTCTCATCATGAAAGGCTGTCATCTTGTTTTTAATCTGGCACTGTTGGGTAGATATTCTTTCATGACTCCGTCCTTTCAAGCTTTGGGTGTTTGCAGGAAGCAGGTATTAGTTCTCTTCTTTCAACAGAGTTCCACATAAGAGACTTACTGATTTCCTTTTTGGAAATCGTCATATTGGGAAGTTATTTGTTCTGAAAGCTGACAGCCTGATGTCTGCAGTAGTATCATGACTGTTTTTGGGAAAACCTGACTGAGCTTATAGAACATGGCGAAAGGTTCTGCTATTGATTGCTACCCCGCAGTAGAAAACTAGCTGGATTCAGCTAAATCCTAAAGCGCCTGGATGAAGTATATTTTGACCTATATAGGATGGAGAAGGTGAATTTTAGCCTTGCATCTTGTCAGTGTTACTGAACTAGTTTTAACACTATCCCTTCTGAGATTCCCACAGATAGTTGCAGGGTGTCCACTTGTGTAGGTTAAAGCCCTACTGCTGAGGGAGTGCTGGGGTTAGAGCTCTGTGGACACTGTCCCAAATAATTTCAGCAGTTCCATCTGAAGTTGACCTTCATAAGCATTTTTTTTTCAGGAACCTATGTTATAGAAAATGTTCCAAAGGAAACTTATTCCAAAAAGAAGAGCATGTAAGTCAAGAAAGAAGATTAAGTCAAGAAGTAAACATAGAGTCTTGTTTTCTTTTCAAAGGGCTTGCCGTTCTGCCCATGTTTGCTTTAGGAGAAAATGGTGGTATTTTTGCAGTGTATTTTGAGCAGTTATGTAGCTGTGCAGTGATTTTCTAGGACTGTGGAGTCTGGGTTATTCTTAGAAGGTGTCTTGGTCCTGAGTACAGTAATAGGCTTTAATGACCCTGACTCACCTGGGGCCTCCACCTGCCCTGCCCAGGACCCCGTGTCTGCCCCTACCCCAGTGATGCTGCAGCAGGACCAGTCTCCAGATCACCACAGCCCTGGCCCCATGTCCCATCCCAGCCCCAGCCTGTCTCCTGGGATGGTGCCCAGTGCTGGTGCTGCCCCCAGTGCCACCCCCACTGTAGCTCCTGCACAGAGTGATGGGGTGGCTCTGGTTGGTGAGGCCCTGGCTGGCCATACCTGAGGGTGCCGTGCCATTGCTGCACTCTGGCCAAAGGAGCACCACATCCTACCAAGCACAGAGCCACTTGGGTGGCTTATCCTCTCCTCACTGAGTGGTGGGGGAGGATTTTGGGACTGATGACAGAAGATTGTCATGACTCAGCTCTTGCATTACATGGCAATTCCTTGATAATGAAAGATGTGAGATGGAAGTGCTAAACACCACACGTTTCTTGTCAGTACTCTATTTCAAGAAATGCTTTACTTACAGAAAACAGAAAAGAAACACTGTTAGGGCTTAGTCTTTCCTGCAGAACAACTCATTGTATTTCAAATGTTTTTGTCACCAAATGCTTCACATTCTAGGTCAGGAGTGTTTTTATTTCAAGAGCAAGCCAATCAGTAGCTGAAGACTTAAAAGCGAGTGAATGCAGCTACTAATAATTGGCTACTAATAATCAGCTACTAATGCAGTCTTTCAGTAAAAGTGAGCCTTCCCTTCACCTGTACAAGTTCAGGCTAACTGGGATAACCCAAGCTAGGCACAAGCCCAACTAGAGGAGCAACCCCATTCCCAGTACTGAGGCATTTTCAGACCAAGAGAGTTATTCTCCTTTGCAGATCTTGGTTAAAAAAAAAAAAACAAAAAAAACAAAAAAAACTTTTTTGAATCTAAACATGTACTTGCATTTTTGTAGTCAGGTCAGTGTCATACTTGAATTGCACTCGAGTCTGTGAGTGTCAGAAGCAGGTCACCAAACAACAGTTTTAAAAGGAGTGAGTGGAACTGTCTCTCTGTCTTCTCCGTTATAGCTTCCCGGTTCTCCTGTGTCTCCCATACATGCTGAAATCCATCAAAAATTAAATATGGAAGACTCCTTTCTGAGTATGTGCCAAGATTAATGATAGGGAAGGTGGATTCTCCTGAAGGACTCTTTTAAATAAATGATGTGTGCACTGAGATAGCTGCTTTGAGTATTTGAGAATTTTATATCGAGAATGTTGAGTATTCAAGAATCTAAATATAGAATGAAATCTTTAACTCAGAAATATGGTTTTAGGGTGAGTTTTTTTCCTTTTTTCTCAGTTCACAGTGATCTAGACCAGATGTATAAAGATACCCAGTGATCTTTAGGATCTCAAATTGTGTGTAGGATGAGTAAAACTGTTAAAAATAGGACAGGATTGCTGCCTGTGGAGCTGATACTATGTATTCTGAAACTGGATTTATTCTGATAATTGATATAAAGTAGTCAAAAGCTCTGCTCTTTCATGCTGTACTTTTCAATATATTTTGAAGGGAAAGTAGACTGGTGATTAAATTTAGAGTATGGATACCTTTTTGATTATGAAATGAATAAAAGAAAGATATTCTGTATTGTTTGAAAGCATTCTGTGTTATGCTGGACATCGTTATGATGTGAATGTTACATTTATTATGTAATGGAATCTTGTCTTTTAGATTCAAAGAATATTAAAAAAGATGGAAAGAATCAGCAGGCAAACAACCCGTCTTTAAAAAGTGGTAGGTATTGCAGCTGCCAGGTTATTAGTTAAGGTACTCTAAAAGAAAAAGTGTGTGTATGGATTGTACTGTTTTCTGAGCTTTTTTTTTTCCTTTTGGAATCTACTGGGGTATTACTTGTGGGTAGTTAAAAACATACCTTTGCTTTTGTCTAATTGTTAGGAAAGTATGTTTTTGGTATAGAAAGTGATGGTTGAAACTGCTTGAGTTGAACCTGCTAGTGATATTAGCCAAGATAAGTGCTCTTTGTATGTATAATCAAAGATGCTGTGTAAACATTATTATTTTCAGACTGTTACTGATTGTCTGTTCTTCTCATAATGTATTTTTCAGTTTTATGCCTTTTCTGCTACAATTATTTTCTGTTTCCTTAATGTGTTTCCTGGTGCCAAAAGAAGGATTTTCAGTTTAATAGTCTTGATTTTTTAGGACTGCTAACTGGATTAAATTGCCTGGGATTCTAATTTTACTTTAAAGAATTGATTTGAAAACAGAATTTATGTTTTTTCAGTAAGCTGAGGAAAGCGCACACTTACCAGAAATGATCCAGATTCTTTGCTAACTTAGCCTCTACTATCCTCAGCAGTTGCCATATGGCAGTGTATACATGAGGCTGCTGTTACGGTAGCTTCTGGGGGCTGCAGTGACACAACAGGAACATCCTTAGAGATACCCTTGGCATGTTCGTGTTGTTTGCTTGAAGTTGGGACAGTAAGAAAAGTCATGAGTAGTGTTGACTAAAGTACAAAATCTCTCCAGGAATTCTTGAAAAAATGACGCTGAATTATTTCAATTCTCACTCTGCTCACTTTCCTGTGCCCTCTGACTCCTGATAAATGGTCTTGTTCTTCTTAGGTACCAGTGGAGACAGGTAGCACAGTCACTGATCAAACATGCCAGGAGACCGACACAGTAGCTGGGTAGTTGAGGTAATGACTTTGCATAAAAGATACAATACCAGCCATAGTACAGCCTTCTGCTGTTATATTTGCCAGAGCTAATTTTTTAATTTATTGGGATTCTGGCAATCACAGAATGGGGTAAGGTTGGGAGGTCATTTTATTCCAAGCTCCTGTTCAAGCAGGATCCCCTCGAGCGTTTCAGGAGTTACATTCCCCTAGAGTTACTCAGGATTGTGTCCAGAAAACTTAGGAATGTCTCTAGAGGAGGAGACTCCACAACCTCTGTGAGCAACCTGTCATCTTTGATATTTTTGTCTGTTACTTTGAGCCAGAAAAGGAAATGTATTTGTCTCTTTTTCCTTCTTCTGCAGTGTAAAAGGAGCTCCAGTCAAACTGGACTCAGCACGTCTGTTTTAATAATGTTGTCTGACATGACAGACGGAGTGCTGTAAGACACCCCCCCCACCAGCAAAGTGCTTTTCATATGCGGATAAGATAACCATATTTCATGAGTCACTGGAAAATGTCCCTGCCTCCTCCTGCAGTTAAGAACAAGGTGTTGAAAAAGCTTTGTGGAGCAGCAGTGCTAAGCAGGCAAGCCTTATTCTGTCATCTGTGTTCTTCCACTTGGTGTGTACTGTTAACCTAGTGTCTGGGCACTCAGCTTCCTCCTGAAATCTTAAACAGAGAAGAGTTTCTTGCAAGACCTCTGATTTTCTACAGATGAGATAATTTTTGTCCTGTGTTGCTGCTTGTTGCTAGCAAAGGAGCAGGAAGAGCCTCTTGATGCTAGATGAAGATGCCACACAGTGCTTTGGGCTAGCAGCTAGGGAGTCTCCAGAGTTTCCAGGGGAATGTGTGATAGGAAAAGTTGGAGAGGAGATATGGAGATGTGAGAAGAATGGGTTAAAAAAATAGACTAAAGTGAGTAGAGAAAGACATGAGGAGGAGAAAAATTCTAATTAAAGAATCACAACATATAGAAAGAGGTACAAGGTATAAAGCGGAGTATGAAATACCTTACACTTAAATGACTGTATTTGCAAGAGTATGTGAACAAAAAATAAAAGGAAATCTCATCTCTGAAGAAGAGAGATTGTGGGATGAAGACTAGAAAAGATACATCTCCATGTCCAAAGTCTCAGATGGGTGCCAAGGGAACCTACGGGTGATCTGAGGAGACATGATGTGCTCCATCTGCCCAAACAGTGTTTAGGCTACAGTGATACTGTATTATATTAAGCTAAATAAACCAGGACCTTAAATTCTACCAATCTACAAGTGACAATTCATAGTTTGAATCTTCTGTTAAAATTTTTTAAATTTTTTGGCTTACACTAACCTGGAGAATTACATATGGTGAAAGAAGATGGGGAGCACTTAAACAAACTGGGCATTCACTTGTTCATGGCAGCAGCTGTGACACCTCCAGGGGTGCTGAGGCAGGGGACTGATGTCACTAGGAGGCTTCTTGCTCCTTTTAGAAAACTTGTAGTGATGGAAGAAGCTTCCCAATGACTGGAAAAGGTTAAATAGTGTGCACTGTCAAGAAGGACAGGACGGGAGCATCTGGGGAATTTCAGACTGGCCTGCCCAATCTAAGTCTTCAGGAAGGCTATGGAGAAAGTCTTTCTAGAAACCATTTCCAAGCAAATAAAGGACAAAGATGAGGTTAGGAACAGTGGAGGTGAATTTGCCAAGTGTGAACCGTGCATGACTGATTGCCTTTTGTGGTAAGTTCTTCTGAAAACAAGAGAGAGCGGTGGATGTTGTTCATGTCTGCTTCAGCAAGGCTTTCTGTACAGTTTCTGTAGTGCCCTTTCAGCCAAACTGCTGAGGTGTGGTTTGGATAGATGGATGAAAAATTAACTGGATTGTCAGGCAGTGCAAGGTCCACCTGGCAGATGGTAGCTAGTGGCATTTCTCAGAGGTCAGCACTAGGGCTGATGCTGTTTCATGCCTTACTGTCAGATGGGGACGACTGGACAGAACACACTGCCAAACCAGTTTGTGGGCAACATCTAATGGGGAGGAGTAGCCAGTCGGCTGGAAGGCGAGACTGCCCTGCAGATGGACTTGGCAGTGCTGGGGAAATGGAATGGCAGGAACCCGGTGAGACTCAGTGGTGAATGGAGAGTCCCTCCCGGCCCCCGGGCAGACCGAAGCCCTGCAGCAGCCCAGGCAGAAAGCTGGCTGCCTGGAAAGGAATTTAGCAGGAAAAGCCCTGGAGCCCGGCAGGCAGCAGCTGAGTGTGGACCAGCAGCGTGCTCTTGTGGCCAAAGACATCAACTGCATGGGGATCCTGTGGGCGGATCGGCGGGCAGCAGGCCGGGAAGAGGAGTTCACTGCTTTGGGGAATTTGGGAGACTGTGTCTGGAGAACTGTGTTCAGCTTTGAGCTGCACAGCACTGCTGTACTGGAGCAGGCTGACTGGAAATCCAGTAAAAAAATGAAGGAGCCAGAATGCAAGATGTAAGTAAAAAACCTGGTACTGAAACCAGAAGAAATGTTTCTTCTGTAGCCAAAAGAAGAGAAAGCTTATGGGAGATGGTCATGCTGTCTTCAGTTACCTGACAGGCAGAGGTAAAGGGGACAGAGCCAGGCTCCTCTCAGAGCCACAGTGGAAGGAGAAGTGACAAATACTGGCTGGAGCATAAGAAATTCCTCCTTGATGAGAAAATCTTCACACTGAGTCTGATGGAACCCTGGAGGAGCAGGAGTCTGAACTAGAGACCTCCTGGGGTCCTTTTTAGCTTGAGTTACTCTGGGATTGGCAGGTTTGACAAGAAGTGATAGGGTATTGATCCAGCATTGCAGAGAGCATCAAGGGTCATTGACCCATGGGTCAGTGCCAGTATTGCAAGCAACTGTGACATAAACTCAGTCTCTCCATTTTTAAATTAGTCAGGCTTCCTGCCATTGCTACTTGTTTTGAATCACTATTTCAGAGCATCACTCCCGTGCTGGTTGTAAACTAATATTTTTTTCGTTTACAGAAGGCTCTAGTTACCTTCTGGTGTGGGGTGTTTTTGTTCCCTCCCATTTCCAGGATATGCTGGTTTGTTCTTCAGCATTAAATTTTCTTTTTCTCTCTAGTTTTCACTTTCCTGTTGGGTTATAAAGTTGTGCTTGTTGCATAACTGTGTTTTCTTAAGCTGTTTAATTCAGCCTGCAGATTTGAGTGTGAAGAGAAATGCGCATTAAATTATTTAGTGTGAGCTAATTTTCTTAAGGATTTCTGGTTGTCGGAAGCTGCATATTTTCAGTGTCTTTAGAGATAGAAATATGTACAATACAATTGCTTCTTTGCCTGTGCACACTGAGAATACAGAGAAGTTTTTGTGTGCTTTTTCGATGTGATTATCTTTCTAGAGATGCATCTTACATGTTGCACACTTACATGTCTCCTATTTCTATGACTGCAGTAATTAAATGATAATTAGCACCATCTCTGAGAGCTTGGCTCTAATTTATGTATCTTCACTGGTGGAGAGCTTCTAATTTTAACTCCAAGGCATTTCTGCTTGATGCAAGAGCTTTTGATAGCCAGGATTTAAAGCAAAGAGCTAGGCAATGTTGTTTTCATCTTGGCTTTATCTGCAACTGGCTGCTTGAATTACCTTATGTGTCTTTCTAGTAAATGTTCTCTTGAAAAAACAAAATTGTTTCTTTCCCTCTGTATTTTTGGTCATCCCACCAAATTTACCATCCTGTTATTATAATTGAGATAATCTGGGATATTACTATGTTACTGTATAATTTTTTTGGAGGAGATGAATGAGGGTTTCTCCTGGTAAATGCGATGTCACTGAAGTATCTATATTTATACAGTCCTTAACACAGTGAGGCTGTGATGCATGACTCCAGCTTTTACACCATGTTTGATCTGAGACAGCTGGGACACAGCTGATGTTTTCTTTTGACTAGATTTAATTTTGTTGAATTAGGTACTCTACTAAGGTAAACTCTGATTAATTTTTTTTTTTTTTTTTGTAAGTCAGAGGGCAACCTGAAGTGGCAACTTTATTATTAAACTCCAAGAAGAATTTTTATAAGATAAAACCTTGCTATCAGTTCACAGTATTTAATTTTTGCACCCTCCTTGGCCTGTTAATGAAAAGAGCAACAAATCTGGAGGCTGCCTTCTGGAGAAAGCTCTGAAGAGCCATTTCTGCCTTCCTGAAATACTAATATCTAATATATGCTTAATTAATGTAGCCTGCCTTTTGTAAGTAATACGAAATCAGTGTTAGTATATAAATGTGTGAATTAAGTTTTCATTTCAAAATAGGTTGAATTCCAAAATGTTGTGTATAAGTGTTTTTGTCACCAGCCTACACATACTCCAGACCACCAAATTAACAGCTTTTGAGATTTTACTGACTTGTTACTGATTTCTCACATAGCTAACAAGCACATGGCTTCTGCAGTGCCAAGGACAAATGACTCGTACACTTCTGAGTCTGTTTCACCAAAACCCAGGATCTCAGCAGGCCGAGGGGATGGTTCGCTTTTGCTTGAGGCACTTGATACTGTCAGCTGAATGCTGTGCTACTGCAGGCAGGCTCTGGGTTTGAGCCACTGCACATCCTTCAGAGAACTGTGCGAGTGCTGGAAAATGCTGCCATTTTCTGTTTGTTTCTTTGCTTCTCCTCTCTCCTGAAAGCTGCAGAGGTGTTTTTAAGTGTCTGTGCCCAGTGGTGTTTTTGGAAGAATTACTGGCACATCCGGAGTGAGCTCTCCATCATCCCCAAGGGTTTTGCTGCAGGCCGTGTGAGCGGCTGTTTGAGCCGCTGGGTGGCATCGCTGCATCACTGTGGGTTCGTCAGTGCTTTATTCCTCAGGAACATCAGAAAGATGCCAGCTGCCCAAACAAGAAAAATAAGCAAAAGAGCTCACTTAGATAATTTATTAACAAAAATATTAGCTGTGCTATTGTAGCTTTTCTCTTACACTTTATATTAAATAATAAAAATGCTTGCTTATGTCTTTGATGTTGGTAGTTCATATTTTTCCATTCATGCAGAGCTGGTAACACTGATTAAATCAAATGCAGAATCCACTTGCCCATACGCATAAACAATGCCACTATTAACACTGGAAAAAATACCATAATTTTGTTGCTTAACATTGCCATAATATTTACCTATATATGCCATATTACAGGATATTCTCCAAAAAGAAACCTTTATATGACTTCAGAAAAAAAGAGATTAAGATGCAGTTTTAAGGCTATGCTGATCTTTTTGCTTTCTAGTGGACTGAGGATAGTATTCGTAACGTATTTCAACAGAATCCATGTGTTTTTCAATGTATATCATCTCAGTACTCATATGAGGTTATCATATCAACCCTGTTCTTAGGGGAACTAAGATATAGCGAGGCTGATGTGATTTATATAAGGATGCTTGGGAGATCCTTATGCAGAAAATTGAATCTGGGTATTCTGACTTGGATCATTTTGCATGTGGTCCACAAAAAAATGAAGGAAGGTTTATATTTATTTTGCCTAATGTGTGTTCACCTCTGTAAATTAACAGTACTCTTGAAGCTCCTTCAAGGTCTGTATGTATTTTAAATGTGGAGTTTCTATTTGAGAATAATTCTGTTCTTGAAAAAAATGTATTCTACAAGATAGTTGGGTTTTCTGTCCCTTTCTTTCCTCAATTCCCCTTTTAATTTAAGTTCCCTTTTAAAAAACTATGTACATGGCCTTTTTTTGTCTTATGTCTTCCAGAACAATTTAATTGGGATGAGTATCTGAAAGAGACTGAATCAGTAGCTGCCCCTCTGCATTGTTTCAGACAGGTATGACAGATAATATTTTGCAAGTGTGTGTGTAAGTATGCCTGTTACAGGATGATCCTAGAAAAACTTCTACGTTTAGACTGCTTGCAGACTTCCCATTTGATTTCTTTTGATCTGTAGTTATCAGTAGCTTACAGTTTTGGCAGTTGCTAGCTACGGAAGTTTTTTCATTCTTGGTTTCTGCCTCAAGCCAAATTTTCATGATTTCATTAAAACTGTATCTTTGAACTCCGTTTTCCTTAAGAAAAAAAGACTAGTTAATGAAAACAGATAGCCTTGTCAGAGTTCAAAAATGTTTTCTACTTTTTTCAATAATCTTAGCAGTACCATGGTTTTACTGAGAATTACAAATTTGGCTGATTGTCAGAGGAGTCTTTCTTCTGTGCCATTTTTGAAAGATTTCTTTCAATTCTGTCTAGCTATAAGATGTGTGTGTAGTAGAGTTTAGTCTCCACTTTTTTCCTGGATCTCTAATACGTTTAATTTTATCTCTTTCTGAACAGAGTGCTTTCTACTTAGGAGTAACAGATACTAAAGTTAAAAAAAAGTCAAGGGGAATATATGGGAGTACAAAGGAAATACTGGATTTATGATGAAGGGTGTTTAACGTACTATTTTATATTACACTGTGCCCTATAAGTTTGATTCCCCCCTCCCCCCCCCCGATGATTTGGTCTGTATTTGCAGATGCAGTTTAAATTTACCATCTTGTGTAAGCTAATGACCTCCAGTTATTCGACCCTCTGGAGATGAGTCGATCTCTTTTAGGCGTCTTTCTCTCTGTAGAGGGAGCCAGGACTGGTGTTTTCCCAAGCTGAGGTGTATCTTGTCTGTGTAAAGTTAAATAGGATTCATTTTGGTCTGTATGCCCTCACTGTGTTAGGAGGATAGTTTCTAAGGAATTGGATTGTACAGATTCATAGAAGTGTAATAGGTGTGACAAGCAGTGCACGTCTAGTTTAGTGGCTTGGGCATGTTCAGAAATTGTTTCCTAGGGTATGTTGGTAGTCTGTACTGTAAATGATACTGGCCTCCAGTGGGGGCCAGAAAAAAAGCAGCATGAATTGAATAGTCTGAGGAGGAGAGGAACCATCACTCTGTGAGTCTGAAGCACTTGCCTGAATGGAGAATAAGGGGAGAGAAACACAGGTGATAACATTTCCTCATGCTAGATCTCGAATCTTGGCTTGCTGTTTGCAGATGAGGGTAATGGGCAAAGAGCCCCTCACATGCTGCTTTCAATGAGAGGTGGCTAAAAACGCTGGTGTCCCTAGCTCTGAGTGGAGCTCCAGAAATTAATTTCACAAGGCAGACACCTCGAACTCCTCCTGGGTGGAGGCAGAGGGTGGTATATTGTCCCCGGATGAGTCTGAAGTTAATGCCAGGCAGCAGCATATCTGTAGTATATCTGTGGATCTTTCTGAGGTAATGCTGTACTCACAGACCATAAACTACCAGGACCAGAGTGTCTGCTCCCAAGGAATGTAACTACTGCAGAAAGCTGCTCAAAAGCCTTTCCATGTGCCTTTCTTGCATCTTCCTCTTCCCTAGTAATGCTCAAGAAGTCTGAACTGAGCAACCATGTAATGCCTTGAATAGAGATGTTTAGGTGACATGCATTGACTGAGATAAATCCAAGTGACCTGGATTGCTTAAGAAGTGTGTGAGTTGGAAAGAAGAGCTTTAATTTATGTGCATAGCAAATTTCAAAACAATTTACATATGCAGATTTTCAGTTTTTCTAAGAGTCGACCTTTAAGTAGAAAGTGATATGCAGTGGTGATTAGTGCAGAGCTACATCCTCTCACTACATAATGTTTGCATTTTAGAACCTAAAGTGCTTGTGCTTTGTGTAGGACTAATTTGACTTTTATTGGGTTACATATGGATTGTACGTGTCACTATTACTCTGTGTAATGCAAAGAAATACACTGCTGTGGCCAGCCAGAAAAAAAAGAGCAGAGAGAAAATTATTTTGACAGTTATATCTAGAATTTGTGACCTGTGGGAATTTTGAAAGTTTAAATTTTGTAGTAACTAAAAATTACCTGGGGAACAATAAATTAAAGCCTCTACCATAAATTAAGACCCAGACACAGACAGCTAATGGAAATTGATTAAAGTATTTATCTTAATTTAGAAGGTATTTTATCAGATGCTTTAAGTTGTTTTTAATAACTACTTAAAATTTCAATGCACTTCATATTCCTTTTTCTTGCCTTAAAACTTTTTACCAAGAAGTTGAAAATTTTAAATGTAAAAGCTCAGTCCTTTGTGGTTTGAGCAGAACTTAAAGTAAGGCTCTTACTGAGTGAGATTTTATTATTTTATTTAAGGACAAACTGGCATGGAGGACTTGGCTTTTTAGTAGAATGCCTTGCGTTGTTGGTATTTAAACAAGCTCACCTTTTCCACAAAGAAACAAACTCCCCAATTTCTCAATTTCTGTTGCTTTTCCTGGTTGTAGAGAATAGCAGCTTGACAAGCAATATCCTGAAATTGAATTGCCCTTTAAATTTAATATGCTCAGGCTCTCCTTTCAGCCGGCCTGCTGTCTGAGTGCAGCATTGGCAGATGCTCACTGAATTTTGCTTGCCTCTTTGGCTTTTGAGCTCGGGCTTCTCCAGGGCTCCTGCTGTTGATCCTGTGTTGTAAATTGCACCTGCACAATATAGCAAGTAGAGCAAGATGTATTTTAGACATTTAAATGTAGTGGAGAAAAAATATCACTAACACTTGTTGCAGGAGCAGATTTCTTCAGTCTTTTCCTGTGTCCCCAAACACAGGTAAGTGCACCTTGTCTGCCTGCTGTGGGATCCCCACCTGACCTGGTCAGGCAGGCCTGTGAGTGTGAATGCCCCTGGTTTTGGGTATTCTAATGTGCCTCCTGTATTAGAAGTCAGACTGTGTTAGTCTGGATGGGGTAGCTGCTGGGTTTAAATCTCATGGGGAAGGCTGCTTACAGTTCTGGGTGTCTGTATTCAAAACCAACTTTGTACTGGAGAGTTGGAGAAAAGAGTTTCCAGGGTGATAGGAGAATAGTCATCATCTCGTAAGAGCAATTTCAGTGCTTATTTGCATTGTTGAAAGGATACTGAGAAAGGGTCAGTTGTAGTTTTTGGTTTTATTTGCCAAGGTGCAAGAATAAATTAAATGATTCTGTTGGCAAAAAATTCCATTAATAAAATTTAAGCTGGAAATGAGGAGACAACTAAAGAGAATAGTGAGAGGCATTCCTTCCCAGTTAGTGTTAATACAAAGTTTTGAACATCATTATGTGAAGTCATTGCCTGCAATATCACAGAAGGCAAGTAATCAGACTGCAGTCCAGTCAATCTCTGCCCATAGTGTGTTGGTACATGAGTGAAAAATACCCTCTTTTGTTCATCTTCAGCATGTGACAAAAAGTTCTACTTAAAGACCAAATTGCATTTGTCACATTTCTTTTCCCTGTGCTAATTCAATTGGCATTTCATTGTATGTTTGTGATTATAATCGGTTCTCTACGAATAAGGACAAGCTACAGTTTTTATCTTAGCACGGAAGTTTTATATGACTTTAGGACTGTTTTCTTTCTGTAAAATGTTAACACTAACTCCTTTCGCCATCTTCTTTCTTTGAAATGTAAGCTATTTTTTGATGCAGAAACTCTTACCTTGAGCTTTTGTAGGGCCTACAGCAGTAAGTCCAAATTTTGTTTAGATTTCCAAAATATTATTACAATGAGGATAACTATTTTGAATTGAAAGCTAATAAACTTTGTGGTTGGGATTTTTTTTAATGTTTATATTGGTTTGTGTTTTGGTTTTGGGTTTTTTTGAGTTGAGTGTCATCTTTCCTAATGTCCTTGTATTTCATTCACTTTACTGCTCCCCACTTTTATGTTCGTATCATCATAAAAATCCACTTGTTATCCTTCTCAGCATCCTTACCTTTTTAGAAATCAATCATGCTTATGCATTTGATAGGTTATCCAGCTGCCTTTTCTGACTTGCTGCTAGACGCTCAAAGTTTAATAGCTTCTTTGTATTTATAATTTTTATGATATGTTTGGATGGAATAAAGCTGTCTATTGAACTGGCTGGTAAATTTAGCAATATTAACAACAATAAGAAAAATCTTTTACCTTTTATTGTAGTCTAGAATTCCGCCTACGAATGATTTCAAAGTTGGTATGAAACTGGAAGCCCACGATCCTCGCAATGTTACCTCAGTTTGTATAGCTACAGTAATTGGAATCAGTGGTGCCAGGCTAAGGTTGCGGCTGGATGGAAGTGACAACAGAAATGATTTCTGGAGGCTCGTGGATTCCTCGGACATACAGCCCATCGGGACCTGTGAAAAGAAAGGGGGCATGCTCCAGCCTCCACTTGGTAAGTAACAAAGCTTCTGAACAAATGTGTGTGAAGTATTGCTTTCAGGAAGTCAAATTTACCTTTTTGTCTTGGCAAATTCAATGGTATTAACATTTCACCAAACCATTATTTAATTGAAAAAGAGGTAAGTACGCTAATTCAGGCTAAATGAATTGTGGTTTTTCTTCTTGATTCTTCTGACATAAGAATGAGCGGTTTTGTCTGTTGTTGTTTTTTTTAATAGGCCCTTAATATTAAATGTGCCCATTCTGTAAGTGTCCCCTCACACACAGCCTGCCTTATGAGTGTGTATACAGTGTTTTGTTGCATGATGCTGTGCATGCTCCTGTTGGGAGCCCTTGGAAAGAGCTGGGGCAAGCCAACTTGCCCCTTTACTCTCTGTCAGTGCAGAGGGCACTGGCTGCTAAAGGCCTGGGAAGCCTCGGCAGGGCTGCTGGAGGCATGTCCCTGCAGGGCAGTCAGGATGTTTCCTTGGGCACTGAGCAAACCGGTTGTGTTCTGGGACAGGCAGCATACGGTGGGTTAGTGCAGAATTGCAGCATTCTGCTCTGAATTTTTGCTCTGAACTAGTAAAAGCAGCACTCTAGAGCTCTAGCAAACTGCAGGCTTAGACTGCATGCGATTCTCATTGCTTCAAATCATATGTTCAGGAATGTCAGATCAGTTTGTCATGGTTGGTTTGTGAGCACGATGAATGCTTGTGAACAAGGTATAGCTTTCTTATGCTTAGAAATATCATGCAGAACTTCTTTTGCCTTCCGTGAGCAATATGAATGACAACATTGTGTCTCCCCAAACTGAGAAATAGTGCTTGGGTTTAGTCTTATTGAGGAAGTTTATTAAATAGGGAATTCTACAAAGCAATTCCTTCTTACCTCGTGAATGGACCTCTGACTAAACTGCTAGAGGTAGTAAAATGCGACATTGCCTTTCTTTGCTGTGATTAACCTGTATATTTAGATGTGCATTCTTGTACCATATTTGTCAATAACTTAAACTTCTACATGTGGAAATATTTAAAGATTTCACAATGATTTGCAAATAGTTTTGCTTTTAAAAAAGAGGAAAAATAATAACCAAAATTTACATTAAGACTCTTTCCCCTGTTATTTTGTGATCTTCTGTAATTTTTAGAAGATGTGAGAAATAATGTTCTTAATATAAAATACTAACTGTATACAGAAATTGGTTGCTGCTGCTTTTCCATCTTATGGTTATGAACCTACTTCTGGTTTGGTTTCATTGGTAATTCTCAGAGAATTCTCATTGGAGGTTTAGTGAGGATAGGTATGCTTTCTCTCAGTAGCCTCTCAAAAAACTTGTCACCCTGCTTTAGAAGCAGCTTTCAGTTTTTCTGTTTGAAAGATGAAGTGGAAAGTATCATTTCACTACAATATGAGTCTTGATTTGCTTGTAGAGAGACAGACACAGGAACAGTTGACATAACCATTAAGACACTTCATATATATAAGAGTAGATTTTTGTGCTGTTGTGCTCCTCAGGAACACAAGAAAAGCAATGCAACCAGGGTGCCAGTCTAGAAGAATGTTGCTTAGGATAGATGCAGTTTGAGCCCAGGAGGGCTTCTTTTTCCCTTCTTTCCTTTGGATATATAGAGGTTTTGAATGAAAACACTGGAAATTCCTGACATCATGGAAGAAGTTTCTTTTTGTTTTCATTCTTTCCAAGAAGTTTCTCAGTTTAACCTCTCTGAAGTTCTTGATACAACTTTGTAGAATGAATGAAGTCATATCAGTATAAAAAATGGAAGAGTATACCAGTTCCTTCAGCTGCACACATGTACAGTGTTAAAAACATGGCTTCAGGAGCACAACAGTTTTTAAAATGCGTTTCTAAACCAGCATGATGAATAAACCAACTCCAATTATGTGTGATGGTGGCATTTGATTCGTTAAGAGGAGGAACTTTCCGTGGCCATCAGTAGAAAGGTTGATGCCTTCTCCTCAGATACTGTTTCTTACTCTTACTTGGTCAGGCTGCCTGCATTGCAGCACCTAAGAAGCAGCTGTTTCTGTGCACCCGGGCATGTAAGTTTACCTGCCCTTTGACCAATTGCTGGGTATTCAGAAGAAAATGTGAGTGCCAGTATTTTGGCCTTCCTGCCCTAGATTTTTCTAGAGATAGGCTGAATTCCAGCAATCAAACATTCTGGCATACCTAGATAAATTTTTGAAAAAGCCTTTTTGGCAGTTTTACAGCATCCTGTTCCTGGGCAAAGCTGGGAGCTAATTGGGTGTATAATTACCTCCTGTTAGACATTTAACCACCAGATTTTTCTTTCCTTAGTATTAGGGAACCTTCTGGATACTAATGTTCCACTTCTATCATAATAACTAGCTAAAATAGTCCCTCCTACCTGATTTTTGCATGGGTTTAATTATGCATGTTACATAAGGGTTTTGAGAAAGTGATTATTGCAGCAAAGTGTTCCTGTTCCAGCCTCTGTTTTCCATAGGTGAGCTTTTTGTTGTTGAGAGCTTAATGTTCTCAACAAATTACGTTGCAGATAGCATTTTCTCTGGTTTTACCAGGGCAACTTCAAGGCCAAATGAAGTTAATTGAAACTCTTGTGTAGTTGTCATTCCTCTGTCTTGCTTGTGTATATTTTCTGGGCTACCTAGTTGGGAATATCATGTTTCAGTAACCACATGTGTTCAGGTTTTGTAAAGACTCTGGTGTGAAACTAGGCCTGACAGTCAGCTCAGTGGTCCCCAAATTATGACACCATTTATCAAATAGGAATTTGCATTCATTTAGGTGTTGCACAGGTAGTTCTAACTTGAAAACTGTTCGTTGAACTTAAGATAGCTTAAAGCTGTGAGCTAAAGAACCATTATAGAATGTAATCAAAATTTAGATGAGTAAATTATTTAACTGATCAAGAATTGCAGATGTGTTCCACTTTTCTAGTTACAGATTTTGAAGAGAATTGTTAAAGGTCAGTTATGAGGGAAGTCATGAGCTCTTGGCAGATTATGGTACTATCTGCTTTGTGGAAAAAATTCCGATTTGCTGTATTATGTCTGTTTCTCTGCAGAACTGTTCCAGACATCTAACTGCTAAAGAAGCAGGAAAAAATGTCCACTATGTCTGTTATCTTACGCATTACTTTAAAATATTCATTTGGAAAGCAAAGAAAGCAAAAGGATTTTTGTTCATTTTATCTTTTAACTGGAAAATGGTTGATTGTGAGGGAAGATTATCTACAATAAGGAGGTTTTCAGCCAAACTTTTGTTCTGTTTGAATAAGGCGATTTATCTAAACAAATCGGATTGTTTTTTGTGATTTTTATTCACTTGTTAATGAAAAATAGAAAGACCATCTGGTTTATGTTTTTCAATATGATACATGATTTATTAAATTTTTTTTTTCTTCACTCTTAGGTATTCTTTGTTTTTATGCAGAAGGGAGAAAAACCAATTGCTATGGTTTTTGTTTGTGGTTTGGTGAAAAAATAACAAGATTCTCAAAAATAAAAAAGTATCTTCTCAATAAATGAGCTAGAACTGGAAAAGAAAGTTAGGTGCTTGTGCTGGAGAAGTTCCACTGGACCAGGGACTGTATGGGACAACCTAAGAGTCTTCTGTACTAGAACTTGCATGTCATTAAATCCTAGCAATTTATCTGTAATACCTGATGTTATGATGAGTGATTTTGCAGACAAGTCACTCAGAATGGAAATGAAGCACAGCTTTCTGCATCTACAGTGACCATGTTTATTTCTTCTTAGATACTTCTATTCTGGCCAAGTCTGAAATAAAGGGAATGAGGCATTAGTGAAACAGACTTTATATCCTTTTCCTCCTATTGTATTTTACAAACTGAAACTAGGGCCGTTGGTTTGGATTTTTGTTTGTCCTTAGGGTTCCAGATGAATGCATCCTCTTGGCCAACGTTTCTCTTAAGAACTCTCAATGGAGCTGAAATGGCACCTGCAGCATTCTTTAAGAAGGTAAGTGATGCCTGGGGTGGCCACTTAAAAACAGGGACTAGACAGGAATAAGAGAATAAAGGTAGGTATTTATTTGAAGGGCCTTCAGAGGTACATGCTGGGGAGTCAAAGGCTACACCCAAGATGGACCCTGAGTCAGGAGTTCTTCACACTTCTGTAAGTTTGGTTCATTTGCATATCAGGGTTAATTTTCCAATTAAAACTTCAGTTAATGATGTAACTACCCCAAGTTTGCCCTCCTCTTCAGAGGGCTTAATTTACACATTTTGGGCCTAGGACAATCTGGGTGTCCTTTGAGAGCAAGCTTGGAGAGGCTTGTTATGTCTAACTAGCATGAGAGAACAGTAGTTAACAGGCTACAAGAAACTTCAGATTTACACACTAGGCAGTACAGGACTTGAAAAATAGATAAGGCATCAAAGAAGAAAGGCATTTCTAGTAAGCAACTTCCTATCAGTTGGTCCATGGTTACATTTTTTAATGAGGATGCCAAGATATTACCCTGTTGTCTGCAGCACAGGCAGGGAAGGCAAGACTATTATTTAAAATGACTTTGAACTGGATTGACAAGCTACAGAACTAGACAGAAAGAGGTCTGCTTCTAGTCCACAGAGATGGCCGTTTCTTTTCCTGAACTGAGACATCAAAGTATGGTGTGTTATTTAGAAAAACTGTGTTTGCTCATTTTTTGTCTTACGGATTTTTGGTAAAATGCATATCACATTTCTTAACAGCACTGTACTCATGTGAATGTGCACAGGAGTAAAAAATATTAATGGGGAATGAGAGCCATTGGAATACAGTAGTGCTTGGAAGGGTGTTGTTAAACATTTCCATTGGGCACACACTCATCATTTAAAATGTAGTGAGAAAATAGTTGAAAATAGCAGAAAAAGCCACTCTGTTTTTTAAACATGACTCTTAAATAGGTTACTGTGAAATATGGAAAATAATATAAAAATGACTAATATTAAAATGACTTGTTTGTTCAATTTTTTGTTGAGGTGATAAAACCCTGCTGTCATATTGAGTGTCTTTTTTTTGGATACTGAGAGTGATACTGACAAGTATGTCAGCAAATCAAACAGTTGGGTTCAGGCCTGCAATCAGGTCACTTGGGTTAACTTCCTATAATTACAATTTTTTTTAGATAAGATAATACAAATTTTCTGAGGCATGATGAGCCATGCTTATCTGTGCTAGCCTGCAGCACATCTGAGATGGGCTTGGATCATAAGGTTCTTGAGGCTGAGGTGGTAATTTGTGTTCTGTCAGATCACAGCTCCTGCTGTGCAGGTACACTTATGCCAGTCGTATTCACTTGATTTTTGTTTTTTTGTCCACTTGGAATTGGTCTAAGGCCAACTGAGTTAACAGAGGCCTATAAATAATGTCCAATGCTAATGAATTTTTCATGGATTAATTGAGAGGTAAAGCTTTTACCAGACAGTTATCAGTCCCCAGAAATATCCATGCTCTGCAAACCTCTTCTTTATTAGCATGTAATAATTTCATTTTAGTGTCTTGGCTGTCTTACTGCGCAGGCATAATGTATTGGTTGCAACCTATTGCTTATGTAAATACTTCTATCAGGGTATTTCTGTCATGGAGAATTTTGCTAATTATCCCAGCTGTGTTTGGAGGAATAGGATGAAGATTTTTGTAGTGCAGAAGAGCAAAGGCAAATTTGAAATATAAGCAAGTTTCCTTGAATGTGTTCTATAACCTTCTGAAAATAGTGACTGTAAGTACTATACTATACTATACTATACTATACTATACTATACTATACTATACTATACTATACTATACTATACTATACTATACTATACTATAAGTATAGTAAGAATATTGAGGAAAAACAAAGGGCTGTTATTTTGTTTTGTTTTGGGGTTTTCTTTTTTAAGAGGTCATAGAAATATAAATATTCTATTATGCTTATTTTTGTAGGAACCACCAAAACCTGTGCCAAACTGCTTTAAAGTTGGAATGAAACTTGAAGCTATAGATAGAAAGAATCCATACCTGATTTGCCCAGCAACCATTGGCGATGTTAAAGGAGATGAAGTTTTTGTTACATTTGATGGCTGGAGTGGAGCATTTGACTATTGGTGCAGGTGTGATTCTCGAGATATTTTCCCAGTCGGATGGTGTAGCTTGACAGGAGATGCATTACAACCACCAGGGAACAATGGTAAGATGACTAATAATATTGCTTAATTATTTTTCTCCTCAATTACAGCAGAATTTTAAAAACCAGCTGGCTATATGCAGATAAGACTGAAGATTTGATTTGTGAGTAGCAGATGAGAATGAAATGTTGATGAATTTTATTTATATAGCTTAAAGCTAATAGAAATTGCTGGGAAACAATTTTTGCCTGTTCATAGTATCTCCGGGAACGTGTTTTATTTAATACTATTCGGAGGACTTCCGATGATCTCTTAATTTTTGTGTGCTTGTAAAGAATCTTGAATTAGATTTGCTGTATTTATTATTGATAGATACATGCTCCTGTTTAGTGATACTAATATATTGGCTGCTGCAGTACTTTGTTATGCTAACTGCTAAGTAAAGTAGTCTTTGCTTCTGTGACGATTGCAGGTCTAAACTATATATTTAATGTTTCTTCTGTCACACTCAAAAAATTCTGTCTTGCAGCTGTCTATTCGGAATGCGTTGTCATCCTCTTGCCTTTAGGGATGTTTGTTGATCAGATGATAGTCTCTTTAGCTAATGGCCACTGTGCTTTATAAGGAACAACTATCTGCCTTAGAAAGAAGGAAGTAGCACGAAGAGGGATATCCCTCAGTGTAATCCCTTTGCTACTCTGGGGACTGCTTGTCAGGTTTCTGTAGTGTAAGGCTTTTCTGTCAAACTGTTTGAGCTTTTCTATTCTCATCCCATAAAAATTTGTCAAGAAGAGAGGTTTTGAAGGAGAGGAATCATATTTTTAATTAATTTATTTATTAACCAGAATAATTTGTTCGCAGTGAGAATTTTCACAGTTGGTGTTAGGTGAGTGAGGAACAAGTAGACGTGTCACAGAACTCTCACGGGAAGCGTGAAAGGAACAGAAGCAAGAAGGCAAGAAATCAGTAATGTTTCCTGCCCTTTCCATCCCCATTGTTTTTCTCAGTCTTTTGGCAGCAGATCAAGAACAGTATGGAAAATCTAACTGGAATTAGTTAAGGGCACCTCTGCATTCTTGCTCTCACCTGTCTGTCTGAAGTTACTGCCAGGGATCATACCTGGAATCGAGTTTAGTCTATTTTGCCAGATTTCAGCAAAGGAGTAACTATGTGTTTAGCTGTACTGTCCAAAATGATCTGCTGGTACAAACCTGCAGTGAGAGGGAAGGGGGAAGTCAGGTGAGGACGATGTACATTCAATCAGAAGTCTTCTAATAGATACCATACTGGCTTTAGTCTTAATGTTTCTGTGCTCCCAATCTCTAAAGTGTCTTTCTCAGCTTCTTCAGAAGGTTGACCTTGTCTTGAGAGATCATGACTGAGATGTGTTATTACAGTTAAGTTAATTATTTCTTTACTGGGGAGTGACTGTGCAATAGAACAGATTGCCCAGAGAAGTTGTGGAGTCTCCCTTATTGGAGATATTCCAGAATGATCTGGACACAATCCCGTGCCATGTGCTCTGGGATGACCCTGCTTGAGCAGGGAGGTTGGACCAGATGACCCACTGCGGTCCCTTCCAACCTGACCTGTTCTGTGGTATACAAGAGGGGCTGTGTAAATAAGTGGCATCGTATTTTTACAGCATATTTTTGTGACAGTTTAGATTGCTGAGTCAAATTTCATCTTCTGGAAAGAATATTATTAAATTGTTTAGTCTACTCCAATTTCACTGCCTGAAAGCCAATGATATTTTGAGGTAATACATCCAGAATTTTTCTTGCCTAATTAGTGCTTGATAGAGCTCAAAGTTTCTTGACAATAAGTAAAGCTGCTTATGTAATCAAGTTCTTCAGGTAATAAACCAAACGAAATTCAGACTTGAAATAACCTATCCAGGTAGGACACTACTGCTTTGTAATGAGAAACAAAACCACTTTAGGCATTAATAAAACCTGACGCAAAGTTCTTACAGACTTGTAATCAAAACTGAAAATTTTGGACATGTAATAGAAACTGAGTGCAGAGAGGTGCAGGCTGGAGTGTTTTTTATTTTTGGTTCTAAAAGTGAGGCCAAAGTTAACTGCAGTTTTATTGAAATTGTGTGTTCATTTTTTCCCATTCTGAGCATAAAAAATTTGTTATTTCTATTTTGCTTTGTGTTGTTATCTTTTAGGTACTGCTTTTTTGTGTTATACAGAGTTGCTGAATTTACATAGCTGGTAGAAATATTTTTTCCTCTCAGGCTGGGTTTTTCACTGTTATTTGATCGCTATTGAGCCATTAAAGAGCTACAATGACAGGCCTTTATTAAGATGTAAGTAATAGCTTCAAGAAGAGTATAATCAAGTTGCTTTAATTCAGAAATATGATAATGTTGTCAGAATTCTTCATTACATCACACTAACATTGACTACTCCTGTTAAGGGAGAAAATATGACAGTTACTACACTGCAGGGATTTGCTTGGAGTATTGAAGTGTTATTCTGGTCTGGACTTTTTTCCTGCTGGTTACTTCAGTATTTCTGCCTTGAATTTCTGCAACAGAAAGTAAAAATAATTGACTGAGAGTGGCTTGAATTCCAGAGTGAATATGAAAATTCTGGATTTTTGTAAGTACCTTTCCTGAAATCATTTAAATGTGTTAAATCACTGCTTACAGGGCTGAAAAAAAAAAGCCTCAGATTTTAGTGAACATGCAAAGCCAATATCCTGCAATCTAAGTATGAAAGCGATGAAGGATAAATTTCATTCCTATCTAGGACAACAATTTCCTGCCATGAGATGTATTTTGGGGTCTAATTTAGCCTTTTGAAAGAGAGATTACATGCAGTAAGAGAGACAGAATGAAAATTAGGGCAGATTTTATGTCAACTCTCCACTGTCTTAGCCTTTTAGGATGCCCAGAGAGAATGTAGGACCTCTGCCATGGGGGGTGTTTACGAACAGTTCAAATACAGGCTTCTGGGATGTGTGGGAGTTTATTCAGACCAGATTATGTGTTACATTTACTCTTCATAACTGTATCTTGTGTACCTCTCATTGATACTAGACAGCTCATGAACTAAGATAGAAGATAATAGAGAGAAGTTAGGTGAAAAGTTGTTTTGGACCAACTGTTGATAGCCTTCAGGCCCTAATCTTTGTGTTTATGTTTTGTCTGTGGTTCTTACCAGAAGAAGTGACTTCAGTGGACTTGGTTGGATGTCAGGATATGTAAACAGTGGTATGAAATGTACCATTCAATATTTATACTACCAGAAGCTATGCTTAGCTAATATTGTAGTTAGTGTCATTAGAAATACTTCTGATAGTAGTCCTTGGTTATGTATGGTTTGATTTCAGTGCTTGATGTTGGCTTGGCCCACTGCCTCAAGGTTAATATTTTAAGAATGCATAGATTGTTTTTTCTGTGTCTCCTGGTCATTTAGATGCTTTTAGAGATGACTTGCCACCCATAAACAGTGTTGTGGAAAGTACCTAGTGAAAGAGGTTGACATGGTAATGTCTATGCTGGACCAGTCCGAAGGACCATCTGCTCTTGAAGGCTTTCTCCAGCACCAGCTGAAAGCAGATGTCTGAAGAAAAGCATAAGGACATAGGAGACAGGTTTGCAGAAGTATTCCTAGTATCTGTCCATCTCCAGCCCAGCACCTCCCAAGCCCAGAGTAATGCTTTTATGCCGAGTACCTTCTCAGGTACTCAGCAGAAAAGGGGAGGAACTTGATCTAACTTGTTCTATTATATATTGGAGCCATCTGAACTTTTAGCACCTACAACATCCGTTTTAGTACTTACTACATAAGGCATTCTCTACTTCAGTGTATTTTTTTTTAGAAAAGGAGATACTCCTTTTCCTTGCTGAGAAAGGAAGGAAAAGGAGTTCATTTGTTGTCCTTGGTTTCTTGTACTGAAACAGCTTCTTGTACTTCCAGTACTTTTAAAGGAAGATTTTGGTTTTGTTGTTCAGGGGTCAGTTTTATTCCTCTGGTCACCCTTGTTCTTCTGTAGTGTTTCCTTTTCACTTAGGGCATTTTTGAGCCCCTGGATCCAAAAGTGCACAATATATTGAAACTTAGTGACATAGTGATGTGGCTATAGGACACGAGAAAGAACCACACTTGCACACTGAGATGTCAGAAGGCGAATGAATCTAAGTGTTTATTTTCTCTCAATATTTATACATTTCTCGATCCGACAATGGATTGGAAGTTGAGGTTAACACCTCTCCAACCACACTGGTTAAAAAGACTGTCCATCATGATTTCTCTCATTGTAAAAGAATGATAAGAAAAAAGAACAGTTAAGTAAACATTTTATTATTTACTATTATTTACATGAAAACTGTGAGAACTTCGACTCCAAAAAAATGTAAATTCAGAAGGCTGAGAAAACCAGGGCGACATAGTGGTGCCTTCCATTATGTTTTCTGTTCCTTCCATGATTCTTCATTATTTGGTATGTGGGATTTTTGGACTTCTACTGATCTTATGTGCTTCCTTGGAGTGAGTATGAATGCAAAAAAATTTCAGTCTTGTTGCTTTAGTGTTACCTTCTGCATTTGCTCATTTCCAAATTTGGTCACCTCTTGGGTCCATGTAACTTCTGCTTTTGATATACTTTAAGAAGGCTTTTAAAGTTTTATACCTTTTGCATGTTTTTTTATTCACTCTTTTCTTAGGCCAAATGTATTCTACTTTTCTATTTAACCACAATAGATCGTAATTTTTACTTTACTCAGTTGAATAATAGAAGGCTGTTACTATGCCCAAGAATATTCTTGATATTCTTGTATTGCTCTGTAGCTCTTTGTATCTGAGGCTTATGATTGAAGTAGGCAGCAGGTGACTGGAGATTGTCAGAACAATTTCTATTTGCTGTTTCTGTATAAATTCATTTTACTGTTCAGCTATTACATGTAAATGGCAGTTACTTAGGCAACCCACCTTTTAATTTTTAATAGAAGTAAAACCTTTTCCATAAAAGAGAGAAAACAAAAGAATGACCAGGGACAATCCATGTGGGAAATGATAAGTAGTTTCACCTGCAAAGATTGATTTCAGTATTAAGTAGTATCTGTCATTTAGATGTGAACAGCATCTGGAGAGAGAGGGATCAGTTTCTATATATCCATGATCTCCACAGCCTTATGATGGTGGATGTTTGAAGAATAAGGGTGATGCAAAGAACTCAAAAAGGTGGAACTGCTCTCTCCTCTCTGCAAATTTGGGAGGCCAAGGGAAGATGATAAAGTAATTTAAAAAAACACAAACCAAAACCATGATACACTGTAGCTTTTATCCTTAGTCATATTCCTTTTTTTCCTCGTCTGTCTCCCCGTCTCCCACAACCTATGTCCCCTCATTGCTTTTCTCCTAATTTAGTGCATTTGTTGTCAGTGAGGGCAATCTTCTTTCATTACGCTAATCAGCATGTTGATGTTAAAGGTCTCCTTCTAAAACTGTCTGTAGCAGTAAGAGTAGTACAGGCTCAAGCAGAGATTTGAAGGTATCTTATTTGACTATTTTATGATTTCTAGGTTTTATTTCATTTTCAGTCATGTTCTCAATGTTTACTTTGTGCACATTTTACCAAGCTAGATACTGGAGATGGTCTTCTCCGTTGCTGATGAAATTACGTGACAATAGCTCTGTTTTCAGCTGAGTTGTACACAAATGTACGACATCAGTACAAACCTGAGTACTGCCCTGTTTGCAGATGAAACAAGAGAAGTGTTGAAACTTCAGACAGATCTACAGTTAGATCTGTGAAGACTCTGTGTCGTTTAGAGTAGCCAAAAAAAAATGAGATAAGCTTGGTAATTAAGTTTCATTAAAAAGAAAAAAGTGAATTGGTACAATTTCATATTCCTGGAGGTTTTATTTTTCTGTCAGTGCATCCAGCTTCTCTTCACGAGCAGATCACAGTAGTTAAATCAGGCACATACAGTAAGCAGATTTGTGCTGTCTTCAGAATTGTACATGAAAAACTCCTCAGTGCTTCAGGCTAAAATCTGATTTGCCACATTCTCCCAAATGTTAAGCTTTTTTTATTTGGTATTAATGTTTCTTGACATCTTGCAGCAAGGCTTGGATAGTGCTGCTACAGGGCAGTAATCACTGAAGAAAAAATAAAGGTTTTGCCTTTCCCAAAGATGTGACCTAATTGTAAGTCCGGATTCCTCGTCATCTTACCATGTTTATTTATAAGGTAATCGTAATTTTCTTGTAAATTGGAAGTACTCCAACACATGTTTCTTGATTGCTACATGGATTTTTTTTTTTTAATTTGCTGTTGTTCAGGTCTTATGGACACTGCAGTTATTTCAGTATGCTCTAAACAGAAAATTGTACTACTGTACAGACCTCCTACCTGCAGCTTGTGTAATAGAAGACCCTACTCCTGTGGGGACTAAGCAGTAAAGAGTTACTAGCTTAGTTGTGCCAAGCCACAGCAAGTGGTTGTGGTGCCCTATTAGTGGATGGCATTGAGTGGACATTTTTCAAATCTGTGTTAATAGGGATATGTCCAGAGTATCAGTGCTTTCATTCAGATGCTGAGACAAAACAAACTGTGGCCTTGTACTGTCCGTGCTGTGTATGTCTTTTTTTCTTCCCTGGAAGCTTGTTGTATTTTATTGTCTCACTTTGGGCCCACCTTTCATCCTGCTTATGCTGTTGGGGAAAAATAATGGCAAAACCAGGGCAGAATCAGTAATGATGGTGTGAAAAGTCAGGTTGTTAAATTTGTGCCCAATGTGTAGGGTTGGGCTTTGCCAGACTTACTGACAGATTCATCAGCAGCACACTTAAGCTCATTTCAAGTAACTCAAGTTTATGCTGTTTTGATAGTTTGAGTTATTTACTTGCTCTCTTCCTTGTCTTCCTTCCTTCTGGATTATCAACAAAATACAGAGAGTTTTTGTTGGGGTTTTTGTCTGGTTTGGGTTTTTTGCTAATGTGGTTTCAATGGCAGTGCTTTGGGAAGGTTGAGACTAGAAGCTGGCTTTTCTGGAGACTAGCTGAAAGATCTTCCAGGAGTCTTTTGTGTTGCTTGTACCCTCCTAGTCCCACATATCCCCCACCCCAGCTTAGCTATTAAAAGTTGGGGTTTTTGGAAGTGACGTGTGTTAATTTGGTTGGCAGTGGGTTTTGGTGGATCTTAAATGGTATTTTCAGTGGTCAGTTGTGTAGGGGCTGGCTTGCCTACCTCTTGAAAATGTGGGAGACTGGGGGTGAGGGTGAAGGACCGAGGGACTGAAGGTGCTGCAGTGCTGCCTAGGGAAGTCACTGGGAGAGAAATGGTTTTTCTTTCCTCTGTTTTTGTCTTACATTGCTTGGAAGCCTCCATTTTGCCTTTCAGTCCTGTGCAAGGTAGGCTAAAAATTTTCACAGAAGACAGAGAGTTTTTATTTCTTTTATTGTATTGGTAACAGAAACTAAAATCTAGAAAGAAGAAAACTGCAAGCTGTAGTGTCCATGTCTTGCCAAGGTGGATGTTGAAGTTTCCAAGTGTGGTGTTGCTTTTTAGATAGCAGAATAATGACTTATATCTGATTTTATATCATAGCAACATATAAATTAGTATCTCACAGCTACCTCATAACCAGAAGTAATCCAAGCACAGCTAGGAGGAGGTGGAATGTATTACAGATAGTTAGCTTTTGTATGGCTCTGTTGTTCAATTGAGACATAAGGACATAAATTTTTATAATCCTTGGCAGTAAGCTGTTTCGAAAAATTGCTAATCTTTTCCCCTTCCTTTGCCAGTTGTCAAAACTATCATGATAATAACTTACTGTATTAAAGAAGGTTAATTTTATAGTTAAAACTCCAGGCTAGAACTCAGGAGATGTGTTTCCATTACTTCTCCTGTGGAATGCTCACATGGATTTAGGGAAAGTTGCTAAATCTCCTTGCCTCATTTTTTTCGTCTGTACATGAGAGAAGGACCAAATTTTTATATTCTCCGAAGAGCATTGAGTTTATATACTGGGGGCGTGTAGGAGCAATACTACAATACAAATAGAATAATTTCTGTCTTGGAAGAAAATCTGGTTTTAAAAGTGAATTACTTTTTTTACTGGCCTAATTGGCACCTTCACCTCAGGTAGCAATGCTGTGTTCACAGAATGTACAGCAAAGTGAGCCCCTACCTTGCTTTGTGTAATTTCCCTTCAGCTGTTTTAAGTCTTGTCTTGTAATTGCTGTTCTGTGACAGTAACTGAATGGGAGATTTATAATGTTTAAATATTACAAATCTGAACCTTTTTTTCCCCCGCTTTCCATAAAAACATGGAGTGAAACTGTCACTGCTGATTATTTGAGGGAATTTTACTAATTAGAATTGCATGAGAATTCAGGCTTTTGAGCTGTCATCTGTTCCATCCCCTTCCCAAGTACTGGAGGTTTCAGTAGCTTCAGATTTCACAGTTGTCTTAAAGATCCTACTTATTCTGGCAAGAGATCTCGGAGATAACATTCTGGGGTCAAATTTTGCGGTTCTGCATGTGTCTGGGCAGTTTTTCTGCTTCTACAAGCACAATTTGGCCCTCATGTAAAGTGTAACCTTTTGGGTCCTTTTCATGCAAATGAGCTCAGTTGCCTGCGGTGGATCTGCTTGTTTCAGCGAGGGACTGAGTTGTGCCCATGCATCTCCAGGCTGTGAGTTCCAAGATACAGGATTTGGGGTTTCTCTTACATTAAATGCAAAGTTTGCAGGTATTGGGATTCTCACAGAACCGTTTGGGGGGGAAAGAAAGGATGTTTTGAAAGATAAATATTTGAAATATTTGTTTATGAGTTGCATGAAGGGCTGTATACCTATAGCCCACTCTAACGTGGCAGTATAGCTAGCGCTCTGTGAACTTTGGAAGCGCTGCTTAGTTGCTAACATTTCTATGGTAAAGTATGTCTGTGTTGTGTGACTTCTGTTCTTTACTTACTGAGAGTGCCTATACAGGTTTTGGCTCTAAATAAGGTAATTGGGAAGAAAAGCCACGCAAAACATCCCGCTCCTGAAACTGGAGTGGTGGATATTTGTGTAGATGAGCAACAGGACACAAATGCTTGATTTTGTTTGTGCAAATGAGAGGGCCTTTGTGATGCAAAGCAGCATCCTGAAAAGGGAAATGTGCTTTTTTGGTTGTAAATATCCCAGCTAAATACTGCAGTAATTGCAAGCAGAGCTTGGCATTTTTCCTCTCTATTCTCTTCATCGTTATATTTTAACAAGTTCTCATGAGACTATTAAAACGTCTTAGTTTTTGGAACATGTGGCCTAGTGGGGATAACTGTCTACAGATGCAGTGGGTTGGCAGCTTGATTTTGCATGTCTTTTCATTTCCCCCCAGATCCTGTGACCCAGTGTAACCTTTGGTCTCCCTCTGAAGGCCGGGGTGAGGGAAGTATGAGCAGGTGACTGATGATCACTGTCAATACAGCCTGCAGACAATATGGGAATTACTTTAGCAGTCTCCCACTGCCTTGTGCTCCCCCCATCCTCTCTTAAATCAACAAATGCAAATAGCAGCTTCCTCATTTGCTGCTATCTCCGGGAGGCTGCCCAAGCAGCATGGGCTTTGTTGCAGTCCTGCCTATTGAAAAAAGCGGCTTCAGCCCTAGGCAGAAGGAAAAATACCAAGTGGGACCTGATTCCCCCCACCCCCTTAATGGTTAATGCTGCTCATATTTGGTCCTCTGGCATATACAGGTAGGAAGATGCTGAGATAAGGTAGTGCTTGATGGTGTGGTTCAAAGGGCAGCCTGAAGTGGCTGGAGCTGTTTGCATTGTTACTCTTTGTCTGGCAAATGTCCTTCTGGAAGGGAATAGGGATTGCCCAGTGTCCAAAACTCATACCTGTGTTCCTAGAACCTGTTGGCGATAAAGTAGTGTGTATTTAACAATAGCTGTGTCTTTACTGTGTGAGAACAGAAATGCCTTTGCTAGATTTCAGCATAGGCAGAAGCACAAAGAATTTGTTGAACAACATTTCTTTACAAGGTCATGATTGTTTTGTTCAATGCATAGTTGTGTGGCACAAATAAATAAAAATAGCTGCATTTTATATTGTTGTAAGTATAATACAGGGCACAATATCTAGTACTGTATTGTACAGCATACAGTTGATACTGTTTTGCTTTCTAGAAATACAGCTTAACATGAGTTGTTGTTCAGCAATTCAGGGACATAAGAGTAATGCTGTGCCAGCGTTTGGTTAAAATTCTGTTCATCTTATTTTAAGCTGTCATTGCATATGAAAATATGTTTTGGCATACATAAATAAAAGGCAAGTGATCATTTTGTACATCCAGAAGGTGGTCCTTCTCAGATACCTAGGGATATCATGTCTGCATTTGATGTATTAGGATTGCAACCAGCCATAATGAAGAGATTTCTTCTGAACTGCCATTTATGAATATTAGATTAGTAACTGAATCAGGCAAATGGCAATGTATGTAAATGCTCCTACAGCTTTAGGAATGAGTGTCAGTAGTACTTGTATTTTATAAGAAGTCTGTATGCAGTGTGTATTTCATCTTACAGTGACGTTTTTTATTGCAAATACTTGGTAACAGTTAGCTCCTGAATAAAGATACAGAGTTAAAGGAACAGTTGTAAAGCGAGGTGCTGGACTGTTAAGTTGAATATGATTCATAGAGCTAGACATTGTTACTCAATCTTTGAATATGTTATTTTCTCAGTTTCTCATTTCAAAAGTATCTTCGTGTTTTATTTGTTTACTTGCTTACCAGAAAGCTTTAATGTACTAGTTTTTTCAGAGGAGAAATATTCCAAATTCACAAAAATTCAGAATTAATGGCCCCTATGCTCCATGTCCAGTTTGAATTAGTGCTTTGAATCACGCACTCTTGACCAACACAGTCAAAGCCTGCCTGAACTCTAACTTGCAATACTTCTAAATTATGTCACATTAAGTTCATGGTATTTAAGATAGGGGTGAATCACATAAGTTTCACGATCAGCAAGATGCAAAAGGCTGTGATAAGGGCATTGTGACACTAGAAAGCTGTCTAACTTTAGTGTAAGGGTTTCAAATTATTTCAAATATGTTATGTTTCTTTCCCTTACCTCTCAACATAGGTGGTTTGATGTAAAAAAATTTCCCTTTTTCATCTTCTACTTACCTGTCCTGCAGCTTATGCATCTGTCTGCCTGACAGCAATCTGGGCCAGCAGAACAGGGTATTTGTTGGCCTTTGGGACTTAGTATTTGCTTAGTATAGGCCACAGGTGCTGCTGTAGCACGGTGCAGTACATCTTTTCATTGAGGATGTGTCCTTATGTTCTGTTTGGCATCCTTTTGTCCACTGAGAAGGGAATTGTTAAAATAAAACCATCATTATTTCAGAGAAGAGCAAATTGGGTGGAAAAGAACTGTGCACGAGGAAGTTTAATTTAGTGAGATCTGGTTACATCTTAGAGCCTCACACCAGATTATAATGCAGTCACATCATATGCATATTGGAACATATCCAAGTGGATATCTGTGGGGATCCCATATTGGATTGGAATGGGAGATTAACCCATCTCATGGGAGAAAATCACTTCAGTGTTAAGAATGAATAAAAATGAGACTTCGTGTTTGATTTTTGGAATCTCTTCTTCAAAATGCCACCAGGTAGAAAAATCTGGATATGGTTATGTGAGCTTAACTTTCTAAACCAGCATCTCAGACAATTACTCATTAATGCTGCCTTTCATCAGTTTCTCCTTGTCACTGGGATGATTTTCTTTGCTGCTTAGAGTTGTTCTGTAGCTCCCTAGAAGTAGTTTGCATGTCTTGTAATTGTGGAAACTGCTCTTAGAGGAAAAGAGATGTATTAAAATAAAAGGGATGTATAATTTTAAAAGTATTTTGAAGGCCTTCTTGATTAATGGCACTTTATAAATATTGTAATTAAGTTATGGGAAGCATTTATAAGGTGAGTGGATTAATTCTTTGGTTTTTTCCCCAATTTTTATTCGAATGTTTTTCTCTTAGGAAAGTCCCTCTAAAAGAATTGGTACAAAGAGTTCTCTCTTTGGCTTCAGTGAAGTTCTGTAGTTTCATGCCAGCCAATTAAATTCAAAGTAAAAAGTATATTCATTTTACAATGTAAATTGTGCAGTACACTTTTATTTTTTTAAGCCTTTGTTAGAAAAGTTGCTTTCCATTGTTCATTTTGAGGTTTTCCCCCCCTTCCCTTTTGTTTTTGTTTTTCCTCAGTTTCCATTACAAAGAGCAGTGCAAAAATCCAATCTTCCCCTTCCAAAGTGACCCGGCGTTCAATGCAGTCTCCACAGAAATCTGCTCCAGTACCAGCGCAGCGGGGCAGGAAACCAGGTCGGGGCAAACCCCCTGGACAGTCTGCAGTTCCCAAGAAGGGCAGGTCTCCTAAAAATATTCCCCTGACAAAAAGCACCTCTCATACTGAAAATCTTAAAACAAGGAAAAAAAGTTTAAAACCTGGAAAAAAGGTCAGTCCTTATCTACTACTTTACTTTATATTAAAAAATTTTGTAATGAGATTTTTTTATTATTATTACTCAATTTTCTGTCTTTTCTTCAGCCTTCAGGGCTTTACTGTTTTCAGCAACTGATTACAAGAAAAAAATTAGATTAGCTCTTCTGGAATATTTTAGTATAAGATCCTGTGGATTATTTTATTCTCGAACAAGATTACTGTTTTATTTATGGGTGAGTAATTGGTGTTGAAAAATGCTATTCTGAAAGAGAGAGCCAGGGAAGCCTTTAAGTTTCTTAGTTTGGGTTAGTTTGTTACTGAACCATATATATAGCTTGTGGTTTTGGGCTTTTTTTTTTTTTTTTCAGGTTTAGAAACAAAGAATTAAAAACAGTGAGGGCTTTATTGTGTAATTTAGGCTTCTTAAGCATACAGCTGGATTTGCCAAATGAATCTCATGGATACCCCCTAATCCTGGAATTCTACTAGCGTGAAGCAGGAAGCTTCTTTTTCTCTAGACATGGGCTTAATGCTGCTGTGGTCTGAAAGGCGTGATGCCTTTCTGCCTTTCTCCGTGCCCAGCTGTGTCAGACCTGGAGCGTTGGCAGCTGCCTCCAGCTTCAGCTCTGGTGGAGCTGTTTGGTCAGGTACTCACTGGCACTGCTGTCCCCTTGCCCCACTTCCTGCTGCCACTGGCACCAGCGCTGCTGGATGAACAGTCTCAGAGTGGCCCAGTTCAGGGAGCTCAACTGGTGGACACCTGGCACAGCATCCATCCCCCCTACTTCCTTTTTTGTCTGCTCCACCCCAAAAAAGCACAAATGCTACAGCTGCTGCAAGGAAGAGTAGGATCACAACAGGGCAGACTTAGGGCAATTTGGATTGCCATGGAAGTACAGTCTATTTTGTGAGGCTTGCTCCTGCACAGCAGGCTGTCCAAGAGGAGTAGCAATCCTGCAATGTCTTTCCTCAGGCAATCTGAGTCTGTCCTTGTGCTCCTTCCTCCTTTGCATTAGCACTAGTGAGGAGGTGGGGGGCAGTGCTTTTTCCTGGTGTTTTTTGGGGGGGAGAGGTTGTGTTCATTCCCCTTTCCTCCCCACAAGAATCAAAAAGTAGAAGTTTTGGGGCTTTTCTCCTCCAGTCTGTATCAGTGTGGGCTATGGGATCTATTGTTAGTGATGGGTAGGAAGAGGTGGAGTAATGGCAAGGTGGAAATTCTCCCTTCAGTGATTGTGCTGATCGGTGTAAAGTGCTCATAAAGTAACATTATTAGAGCATAGCCAGAAGCTCTAGTATGAAACTGGAAGCAGCACTTCATTGAAATGATGATCACAAGATAAGAAATTATTTTGGGGACCATAAATTGAAAGCTGAGCACTCTTCTCTGCTGCCTGCCTCTTCCAGTCAAATATCCAAACTGGTAGGCCACTGATGGAATTGGACTCCAGTTTTGTTTCTCTCTTACTCGGTGTATAAAAGTGCACAGCCACACAGATTAAAGAGGAGAAAGGTGCTCCTATCCAGGCTTAGCTGGTGGGTGGGGTGTTCTTCATAACTCTGGAGGAGACTTTAAAGGACAGCATTGAACGCAGGACTGTCATATCTTAAGGTCTTATTCAGGTGTGGCAGGATGTGCACTTGCATATAAGAATTTGGTCCTCTATCTCTCATTAAAAAGAAACTGAGAGGCTTTATCTATGTTTTGGAGGCAACTGGCCATTAGAAAAGGCTTCTGGGCGCTGAGTGTCTGAAAGTGTCTGCTTGGAGCACTGCACTTGACACCTGGGTTGTGTGAGGAGCTTGTGGGGACTTTTTGGGAAATGGGTGTTACTGCTGACATTCCCTTTCTGAGGCAGCAAATCTGAGGTACCTCTATGCACTCCTGATTTCCTCTATGGGACCAGGCAACAGAGGGATAGGTTTTGCAAAATCTAGGTTTGATATATCTAATTTGGAATTTTTACTTCATTAACTTTAAAAACTTGAAAAATTAGCTCCTTTTTAGAATTCCCAGAAAGCTGTTGTTGCTTTGGTAAGTGGTTAAATTGCCAAGATGTTATGTACAAACTTTTCTTTGTACTATTACACCTGTTAGCATAAGGGTAAAGAGAGGAAATGGGGCTTTGTGGGAGTTCTGCACAGACAGGGTGTGTCTGACATGAAGTACAGCTGTACTGCCTGTACACCTCACAGTATGTATGCAAATATGCAAGTGGTGTGTGCCTACAGGCAGAAAAGTGCTTTTTTTTTTTCTTCTACCCATCCCCCAAGACTGATGAAAAAAAAACTCCTCCACATTCTTTGCTAAATAATCGTGCTTCAAGTGTGGTGGCTATGTGGTGTATTTAGGGACATTGGTCTGTGCCTGTTTCTTCTGCAGAGTTGTTTGAATTTCTTTGCTCCTTTAGGTTTGTTATGCTGCAATGTTTATCATTGTGCAGATATTAACTTTTATTATACAGCTAGAAGTATTGAGCTGTTGCATCATTTTTCTCCTTTATTTAAAATTTTTCTAAGCTCTGTAAGTATGAGATACATGTTGGATTTTGTTTCTCATTTGTTTCTCACAGCTCTCACTGTATGGTTTTACTCTTTCATAAGAAAGAAGAAACCTCTGTACATCTCTTTCAGTATATTATAAAAGTACACTTTACATAACAGTGCAAAGAATTTCTTTCAGCATTTCTTGAGGAAACCCCTTGGTCTGAGTGTGGGTACTAGCCCTAAATTCAGCCCCACAAAAAGAGTTTTTAAGTGTGAGGGTGAAGCTGGTGAAGTTGTCCTGGTGGTACAAGCTGTGAGTCCTGCTCTCTGCAGGCAGACGGAGCTGGCGTGCCCTCCCAGCTGGCAGGGGCCAGCCAGCCACAGCCAGACCAAGCCACTGTGCTGAGCCCTGCTGGGAACGTGGCCTGTCATGAAACAACTTAGCTCTGGGCTCGCAGCTGGCTGCCCATCACTGTGGGGTTGCAAAATGAGAGCCTCAGCTGAGCAAGCATAACGTGCTATTCCCTTCTGAGGGAGAAGGGAGGAAACAGCCGGCTAGTCTCACCACACATGTGCGTTGGTGTGGAAAGTGGATGGTTCCTCTTAGTTTAGTGTTTGTATTTTGTTCTCATGCCTACATTTTTCCCCATTTCCTCATCTTTTCTCTCAACTCAACCACCCGTTTTTGGCAGTGTGGTGAGAGAAAACTGCCCCTTCACGCAGGAATCCCTGCTACAGGGGGCCTTCAGGAAGGTTGGACTTCAGATCAAAAGTTTAGTCTTCCCAAGTGCATTTTTGTTCTCCGTGTAAGTATGGAGACCTTTCTGTCACCCAGTGTTAGGATAAATGGGCAATTCCTGACAAGTAATACATCACTACTTGGTTCTGTGTCTAACCTGTGCCACCTCATCTCATTCACAATGCAATGCCAAGCCTTGGTAGTCTATTCCTTATGCTCATGGTGATTCCACCCAGTGCCATATTGTCAAGTACTTTCTCCAGACAAACCTGTCTTCTCCAAACTGTAAGTGGCACAGAATTTTTCTTTAAAGTGCCCTGGATTTCAGAAGAAAGTTAATTTCTTCTTTCTAGGTGTTATGAAGAAGTTGAGCGCTGCTCCTTTTAGGAAGGTATATATTCTGATTGCTTTCTACATGGTTTTCAATACATTATTTGGAAAATAGGCTGCTTCTAAAAGTGTAAAGGATAAATACTGCTAAATGGAAGAGGACTTAGCCTTTCTTAGCAAGTTGGCTGAATTTCTACTTCACTATACATCAGTTTTAATGGTAAATCCTAGCCACATGACCACAAGTCTCTGCTGCATTCAGCAGTGTCAAGACCTTGGGTAATTTCTTATATTCCTAATTTTTGCTAGGTAAGAGAGTCAGAATGTAATCTGTTCTCATGCAAAAATAAGCAGTGAAGGGAAAAGTGATGAACTCCAATTTATTATTTCTTTTATTTCAGTGTATTTTCACAGTATGTCAAAACACATCATTGATCTCTTCTCTGGTGACCAGCAACAGGACCCAAAGGGAACGGCCTGAGGTTGTGTCAGGGGAGGTTTAGGTTGGATGTCAGGAAAAGGTTCTTCACCCAGAGAGTGGGTGGGCACTGGAACAGGCTCCCCAGGGAAGTGGTCACAGCACCAAGTCTGACTGAGCTTGAGAAGTGTTTGGACAATACTCTCAGTCACATGGTGTGACTCTTGGGGATGTCCTGTGCAGGGCTAGGAGTTGGACTCTCTGATCCTTGTGAGTCTCTGCCAACTCAGCATATTCTCTGATTCTGTGAAATGTCTTCCATGTGCACATCTCTTTTCTAAACCCCAGTCCAAACCAAATTACAACAAAATTCTCTTTTCCTCAGGTGGAGAAGGTAATGCACACGGACCAATTTCTAAATCGCTATGCTGTGAACTCTGGTTATCTGTCATATGATAAGCTGCAAATAAGTTTGCTTTGGGAAAGGAAAAGGTTTTGGCAACCAGCATGACTGGATTGTAACTACAGGCTTGTGTAATACATTGCATGAAGCACCTGAAAAGCCCTGGAAGTGGTTACTTGAGAATTTCAACCCCTTTGAAACAAGCTGAGGGAAAATACAGGTGCACTGTAATGTTGACATACAGATGTGACTTAGGTTTTTTATGGCTATACATACACAGCCCAACTAACTTATTTGAGTTGTGATAAACCCAGATGGAAGGGCATGGACAAGAAAATAATACGAAACACCTCTTCCTAAGATTTTTAGAAGAGTCATGAATTAGTATCTAAAGCTCTTTCTATTCCCACTTTTTCAATAAAGGTGGGTTCCTTTATAAGTCATTTGTCTCCCACTGCTTTACTAAAAGTAGCTGTAACTGCAAACTGACAGTTACTGGTCTTCCTTTCCTGAACTTTTCATTCTCTGTTGTGTGTGGTACTTTTCTAGTGAGGAACCACACACATTCATTAAGATGGTAACTGATAGCAGAAAGGTTGTGCGGACTCCTTAAAAACCATTAAACATTTTGACTCTGTTTTTATTTTCTCTTAACAGAAAAAAATCTTGCCAGAACAACTGACGCCTACATCTCCTTCTCTTCAGTCATCTCCTGAGGGGGACAATGGCACCATGCAGATACTTAAAGATGGAATCAGTTTGTCTGGTGCAACTGCAGCAGTTATATCCACAGGTAAAAGAAAAAGAAAAAAGTGTATGAAATGGCTTCCATGTCAAGCAGTTTCATTTTATGGAGAATGTGCTGCAAACTTATTACCGTAAATCATTATCCAGCTGCCTTACTTTTTGTAAGTAGGAGCCAGAGTTACTTTTCAGAACTAGTATTTTGATGCCCACATTATAGCAGTAAGTGCTGGGGCACAAGAACTTATGATAGATCTTGTAGACCTGGCAGTTTGTTCCTGTGTGAAGAAGGAAACTGTACAGTTCTTTTATGCCTGTCCCACTCCTTAATGTATGAAATGGGAATAAATGTAGCTAAAAGCCCATATGATACTCTGATATCATGCAAGCTGTACCGTAATATAACAAAATTGAGATTTTATCTCTATATAGCCTTACATGAAAAGAAACAACTCTGTTAAGACCCAGTAAAGGCCATCAGAGGGAATACATTCCTCTTTCTCCACGTTTGCTTTTTTTTGTTGTTTCTAAATATAATGAAATGTGTCTTGAAAAGGGTTGGCAGAAGAGAAATAAGCTAGTAAATGTACTAAGCCATTGAGGAGCTGGTAACCCTATAGTGAAACAGTTCGGATATTGTCAGCCAAAATCTCAGAACTTCCTAAAAACTCCAGAAATTACAGTAATTTTGCTTGAGGTGCTTTTTTTAACATTTAAAACTTGTTTTTACAATAGAAGTTGTCAGGCTCTTCTCATGCCCAATTTCAGTCATGGACGAGGGGAAAACATGTACCTTTTTTCTGGGAAAACAAACCTTTTGCAAGGGAGTTGTTGTTGAGCCCAGACAGAAAATGCCATACTATTATTGTTGATTTGTAGCTTTGATTATTTGTACAAATAGGTATCCTTCAGTGTGCAGACATCAGAGAGTAAACAGATATGCAGGAAGACATTACATCATTAAAACTCTTGTAGAAGTACTTTATTTTTTAAAGTTCAGGGTTTTTATCTAAACCCAAATCAAACTACAGGTCAGAAAATATGTCAGTCTTTTGTGTAATAGAATGTTTAGATTGCTTAATCACCACAGAGGCACACTTTTTCATTAAGCTGTTATAATGTCTTGGGTGCATTCTTGGTCATGTGGCAGCCAGGATGAACAAGAAAAAAAATGATCAGTTACATGTTTCCCATGTTTTTCTGCCTTGATGGTTATTTTGGAAGGCAGTTTCACATTGTCTCTTCAAAAAATAGTTACAAAAGTCCTGTATGATTGTTTTGTGCTAAACTTTAAACCACCTTACAGTGTTTGTAAAGAAGTGTTTATTTAGCAGACAAGGCCACATTGCAGTGTGCAAATCCTGTGTGAGGGGTTGGGGTCTTGTGAAGCTACAGGCCTTCGGTAGCCACTCTGTATCATGATCTCTGTGATGTATATGTTAGTGCCATATGGGTGCTTCAGAATGAGCATCAGTGGTAGGTATAGAACGTAGGGTTCTCTTTGTTGCAGCTTCTCAAATAGGAAAAAATCTAGGCAGCAACTTGGTAAGGCCAGGTTTGTAGAATTGTGACCTGGTAGTTTAGAGTACCTGCCAGTAATTCGTACTTTATTGGAACTAGTGTATGACTAGAGATTAGTCAAAACACAAGCACAGATCATGTCAGCTTTGTTACATTAGTGGGGTAGGAGAGGGCTTCAGAAAGCGGAAAAAGAGGTGAGTTTAGGTTTCAGGCAGGAGAACCTTGGTAGAAGAGCACTTTCTGCATGGTCTGAAAGTATGTGTGCATGCTCAGCTTCTTGAGTTGACCAGTCTATCTTTTCTGTAGGATTAAAACTAAAATGACAATTTGCAGTTCTAACTTGGAAACATGTCTTGGTTCCTTGGCAGTAAATATGGCTTGTACCATTTCAGTGTGTGTTTATGTGAACAAACATGGAAATTCTGGGCCTCACCTGGATAAGAAGAAGGTTCAGCAGCTTCCAGACCATTTTGGACCAGGTCCTGTCAATGTGGTACTTCAGCAAGCTGTACAGGCTTGTGTGGATTGTGCCTATCAAGCCAAAACAGTCTTTGGATTTCTGAAATCTGGCCATCATGGAGGGGAAACGATAACTGGTATGTGAAGATACTCTGTTTCTTTTGTTTCTTTACTTAGTGAACTTGAGGTAGAGCAGAAGAACTGAAGTAGCTGCAATGAATTTATATTGCTTTTGTAGCTGTGTAAACACAGGCGTGAACATTGATGATGTATGATTTATCTTACTCTGAGTCCAGAGTGATTTGGAGAGTTCTTTAAATTTAAATTAAAATTTAGCAATAGTAGTGTTTAAGTTACAAATGCACAACACAGCTAGTTTCTTACACTACGTAAAGCTTGTGCACCTCATTTAGCAGCTGTAGCCAAACATTTGTCAAGTAAACTCACTACAAGTGAAATAATCAGCTTTATTAATTCAAGTCATTCGCATAATCTTATCCATGCATGGTGTTTGTGTTCTTAAAGCATTAACCAAGTGGGTGACAAGTCTCAGACTAATCTGTTTGGCTTCCAGGCAAGTGATTCCACATGTTAAAGTTGCTGCTGCTTCCCTTACCACATTTCCCAGAACTGCAGCAGTATCTTCGGTCACTCTTCATCCACTTGTGTCACCTATTATGGAATAGGTTTATTTCTATTACATATTGATGGCAGGTCTGTAGATAAATTCTCTCTCTGTCTCAATCTGAATAGCTGCTGCTTGACATTTTTTTCTTTCTAGGCTAGGAAATATTCTATATATAACAGCAGATCAATTCATAATTCCATCAGTGGCGGTAGAAGACTTGGCATTACTTTAATCTCTTTACTTTGACACCAGATGTCAAAGATAATTAGTGGAATATAGGTTCAAGTACTCAACATAAACATGTTGCTGTCTAAATGCGTTTAAAAAGCAGCACCCCAACCTGTGTATGGCAGAACTACAGTAAGCCTTGCTGAGGCATCCCCCTGAGTTTATGCACAAAATGGATGCTGCTTCTCTGCTGTGTAGTAGAGGTTTAATGGCATCGTATATATGTGGTTTTGAAACTGGTACTGCTTTATTTTTTCAATATGTATAATTGTTTGTTATATTATTAACACCTTGCTTGTATTTCAAACAAGTCAGTTTTCTGGAGCAAAATGCACGGAGATGTTAATTGCCAGTATTCTACTTGTGACTGTTTATCATGAAGGGCTAAATCACAGGCCAGTGGCGTCTCTGGGCTGTGACTGAGTAATTGAAAATAATGACTTCAAACAGGAGAGAGAAATTTCACATTCCTTATGTAGCTGTGGCTTGTTTGCATTCAGAAATTCTGTACGAAAAGGATTTACTGTTCTGCACCTGACTTCACCCCAAGGCCTGTATTCTGGATTTGAGGAACCTGGCGATGTGGGCTGCTCTGGAAGCAGAGTCCTGGTCTGGCTGATAGTGAACCAGAAGGCCCCAGTGGTTTTCTAGTGTTCTTGAGCTCTTGCTTCTCCTTGGCTTGTCAAACGGGTAGCTGAAAAGTGGCTGAGCAGACACTCCTTGTCATTTTATCAAAAATTTGTGTGTGATAAATTTTGTGAAGCATAAAGTATGACTTAGATTAATGTAGCACATTACATCTAGCTGTGCACATGAATAGTAAGGAAGAAGAGGGAAGCAACAGCAGAATAAAATAAGGAATTACAGAATTAAATTTTCTTGTAGCCTTTTTGTTTTTAAGTGGGTTTGGAGGGTGGCTTGTTGATCAGGTTTTGTTCGGAATTTTTTTTAGACTGTCAAGAAAAGAAAATGTTGTGGCAGAGAGTAAGCAAAGAAATCCAAGTCTCTTGTAAGCTGATGCATTTATAGAAAGTATTATACCTACCATAGGAGGAAACTCTGATGAGGACATGGATAAAATAATCTTACTAGAATACATGGGATAATTAGTGGGTTCTTTTGGTTCAGCTGCCAAAGAAAATAATTGTTTTGAATTAAAATTAAATTTAGGATTTTTCCATCTTTTCTTTCTCAAACAAAGGCACAAACCATTTTATTTTTGCTTAATGCATAAGATTTCAATTCAGGCAAATATAACTGAAAGGAAATTAAAGGCTTGATTAGCAAGCTCACTAATGGTGGTGGTGCCAGCCCCTTTCTCCTTGTAGCACAGAGACTGTGGTGTTTGGTGGGATGAAATGGATTGAGGCTCAGATAAATTTTCTCAAGCAGACAGTTAAAATCAGACTCTTGGGTGAGTTTTGTCACTATCAGAAAAACACATTTCTCTGATAGTTTCGTTCTCAGTCTTTCTCCTGGTTTGAGCCTGGTGTGGTAAAACATACTTAAAGAATGGAAGGTGAAGAAATGAGTATGACTCTTCATCCTGAGGGCTGGGGTTGCACATGCAGGCTCCAGTCCCTGTTTACATATTGTTAAAGGTTGAGGTTATTGCACCTGAGGTACTCCTTTTTATTTTTTCCCCTAGCATTTATCTGGGAAGTAAGGTGCTTATTCTGTTCCCAAGCAGAGTAGACAGCTGAGCCTATGAATCTGGATCCCACACCCTTGGCTGGAGTTTGTATGGTTGCCCTCAGGTGTTGAGAGTCCAGGGGAGCTGTGTTTGCACTGAATCTTTAGTTGTGGATTTTTTTCATGGAATGTTTTGCTGGGGCAGTCACAACACCTCAGCTGTTTCTTGCTTTATCATCCTGACAAGTCTTAGATACCATTGTTCTTTTCAATGTTTTTTTTTTCAAAATGAGAAATTAAGGGGTATAGAATAAGTAATTTCCTCAAAGGCCATATAGGAAGATCCATAAGGCTATTATAAAGCATTTTAAATTTGTTAAATGTTTCAGCTGTAGCTGACTACTACCTTGCAGTAAATTTGTCAGGAGGTCAGGCTATGCTAGGTCTCACAGCCCATTTGCTCTCCAGAACTGGTTGAGTTCCAAGCAAAAATTTGCCTTTGGAGACCCCTTCCCCAAACAGGATGTAGAGGACCTTGTGTCTGAGCCACATATGGGACTGTTAATCATTAGCATTTCATTTGGACATTGGAGCCTGGAAAGAACCTAATAGGCCATGGAAGCACTTTGGTACTGTAGTACTGACTGTTAAACTTAAAACTCTTGCAGTGGTCAGTCTGTCATGAAAGCAGATGGGAGAGGCAGCACGTTGTTGGTGCTGGCTGGTTAGCTCACATTAGTCAGAAACTTCCTTACATCAACAGTATAAGTAATTGACACTTAAGATTTCCTAAGCAAGCCTAAAATATGCTAGACTTAAGCATTTTCTTTGGTTTTGTGTATATTATCTCTCTCTATTGTAACACAATATGGAAATATTCCTTAGTTTGGATTTGTGAATAAAGGCTTTCTTGTAATTTCTGGCTTTTTTCTTTTTCTTTTATTTTTTTTTTAACATCTGCTACCAACAAAATGTGATCCTTTCAAGCTCTGCTTATCATTTGGAAACTTATGTTAACAACAGAAAGCTGCATGACAGGCTGAAAACCAAAAAGACAAATTGATGCATAAACCTGGTGTTCATGCTGCTTCTTTTCAGCCCTAAGCTTAAGTTACAAGTTTGTTACTGCTTTGTTCTAAAGTCTTTCTAATCACAAGTAACTGAAAATTTTGGCTGATGTGATGATAACTATTTATCCATCTATCTGTAGCATTGAGTCTTTTCCAAACCTTACTACTTTTCACAAAAAAGAAAAATATCCTCAGCTGCCACACTGTGTGAGGGGCAAGGAAAGAGGTCAGCAAGGAAAAGACATAGGCACATGTCCAGGCTCTTTGTAATCACTCAGTTTAAAAGACAACAGATCCATTTGTGGCTGCTGTGGTATCTCTGCCACCTAACTCCTGTTGAAATAAATGGGAGCTTGACCACTGTAGTGTTGACAGCAGGATAGATTTCTCTAGTGATAAAACAGTAAACGACAAAACAGTTTCTGAGTCAGAATTTCAATGGTAATGGATGCCTGCACCTTACCACAAGTATTCTCCATTCAGTTAGAAACTGAGAAAAAAAAAAACCCTAAAATTGTTTGTTTCATTTCTTCAGGGATTTTTTTGGCGTTTTATTTTTAATGACTGTTTGGGCTTTTTGTTGGTTTTTGGGGGGATTTTGTTGGGATTTTTTTAGCCAGTATTGTAAAAGGTCTTTTTTGTGCTATCCTCTGCAAATAGGTGTTGGAGATCTTGCTGCTTTATAAGCATTGGAAGTTCCATATAGTCTTGGTGGTGAGGGTGTTGTTGTAAGTTTTGTTATACTGATGTGAATCCGAAATTATTTTATTGAAATAAGTTCCCATAGAGCAAATTTAAACTGACATGGATCCAGTGAAAAGTAAAATCAGTGTTTTGGATATAAAGTTTTTAAACTATCAGAATGATTGTTTACTCCTCTCATGTCTTGCATGGTTTAAATCAAGTCTGGATGTCTTCTCCTTTAAGTTAATGATGGTATTTTACTATACTTCATGATGCTTGGGGGGTGTTTGACATAATCTTCTTATTCACAGCTTCCTTTGATGGGGAAAAGCATGCCATCAATCTTCCTTCTGTAAACAGTGCATCGTTTGTCCTACGCTTCTTGGAGAAACTCTGCCACAGTCTGCAGTGTGATAATCTCTTCAGTAGCCAGCCTTTCAGCCCTTACATGGGATGTGCACATAGTCCTATGGAGTACGATAGGAATAAGCCAGGTACTGTTAATCACTTGTTATTTTCAAGTGCTGATATTTTTGAGAAATGTGGCGACTTTATGAAATGCAACTTTTTAGTGTGTCTTTCTGTGACATGAATTGCTTGAAATTAATACACTTCAGTTCTTAGAGAATTGGTTCCAGTGTGGAAGTGCTTTGACAGTAATGGATAGGTCATACCACATGTGCAGAAATAATTTTGTTCAGCAGACTTCTCCTTGTAGGCAAGCCAGAAAACATATGTACTTTACCACTGTAATACCACTAAAAAGACAAGCTCAGAACTTCACATTTCATTTGTTAAATTTATGCTCGGCTCATAGAATAAACTTACCAAAGATGCTTGCTGTCTTTGAGAAGGGACTTGCCCTGAAAGGGAATTCGGTCTAACCCTTCCAATACAAGTAAAAGGTCTTTTCTTTCTCTTTTCACCTTACTTAGGGGTGGCTTGAAAAATTTTACATTCTACTATGTATAGTCCAGTTATCTAGTAGAAAAACTTGGGAAATTGGCTGCTTGTGAAATTTTGTATGAGTCCAATACTATTGCTGCACCAGGAACATGGAATGAAGGGGAGATGAAATTACTTGCCCAAGATCTCCTGGCAGGTTGTTTGTAGGACCTGGTATTACAAGTCCCAGGTCAAGAGTCACCAGGAGTCACAGCCTTGTTGCCAGAACAATTTCAGAAGGTTTATACTGGGAATGAAGCTTCCTTACAGCTGTTTGATGGCTGAGTCTGTGTTCTGGGTGCTGCTGTAGAAAACTATTTTTTCCTCTTTCCAATGGAGAAATTATGTTTATAATTCTATCTATCATATGAAAGTTCTTAGTTTTAACTATTCAGGAAAGTAGACAGGGTCAAAGTAATTCAACTTTGAAATTTTGTGTTGAAGTGACTGAGTCTGTGTGGCACAAGAAATGGAACTCTAACCTGGTGAATGGCTGATGTCTGTCTTTGCTTCCATCTCTGGACTTTGCCCATGAGCAGCTTTATGCTAGAATAATAGGTAGTGACTTTTCCTCTTCACAGCCAAAGAAGAAATACCTGAAAACAGGAGTGCTAAACGATACTCTCAGGACTCTCCACCATACACTGCTCCTCTTTCCCCTAAGCTTCCCAGAAATGATGCTCATCCATCTGAAGGTAATTACATTATGTCAGAATTATAGATGAGGATTATTTATGGTTTCAGTATTTCCAGTCAAAAAGGACTGAGTACAACATACATGTCGGGTTTGTCTCTAGCCTTTGACAGGTCACTATCGAAGTCTGTTAATTATTGATCACTGGCACAGATTTTGCACTTAAGGAAGATCTACTGCAAGTTCCAGCAGTGCTTCTCCTAAACCTGCAGCCTTTTCTGTGAAGGGGCTTAGGCACACAGGTGACAGATGAAGCCTCCTGCTTCATGTAGGGCTACTGAGCAGAAACCAATTGCCTCGAAATGGGTTGGGAGATAAATTGGAAGCAACTCTTAACTCTAGGCTGGGTTCATTAAGTGAGTATGGGTGCAGCTTGATGATACAATTCAGCTGAGTTTATGGCTAGCTGCCAGTGGAAGTTGTGCTTTCCTTGCCTTCTTGTCCCTGCAGTGAGTCCTAGCCCACCCCCTGCTCCCTTTCCGTGACTGGCTGGTGAGCTGAAGCAGTGAGAAAAAGCACAGAAAACGTTCTGGTGAAGAGTCTTGGTTTACTTCTCTGGAGTGACTCTCTATGGGCTTGGATGAGCACAGGGAAGGGTTGAATGGAAGGTGGCCATGGCCAGGGGAGCAAGTGGCCTCCCTGTGGCAGCTCGCTCTTAGGTTGGTGTAGTTCACAGATAAATAACAATTTTTCCCTGTGCTGCAGCTCAGCTGCAGTAACTGAGCACGTCTAGTCTTTGTCTGCCTGAGATGTGAACTAAAGCATCTAGGTTTAAATGTCAGTGAGAGACATACAGAAAAATGGTTGAGTATTTGCTACTTAACTGGTTAAGACGTGGTAAGTTGATAATACTGACTTATCCCATCTGATACATACTTTGTCTTGCAGCAACATATTTGCACATCATTTCCAAAGGCTTTTTTGAAGTACGATGGGGATTAGTTATTTTTTGCTTCTTCTTTTCTTTCTTTTTTTTTTGATCTTGAAATGATTTTGTATGTATTACCATGAGTGGGGGCAGGATATCTCTACTGTGCTTATTAAAAAACCATAAGACTACAGTTAAAGCAGAAAAGGATGTAAAATTAAAATGTTCCAAATGATAGCTTATTTAAAATTATGCATCTTATTATTTTTTGTATATATAACATATTCACATCTTTATATTTCCTGTGGCTGTTATTATACACAGTTCTTCATTGATTATCAACTGTTGTGTCTTCACAAAAGAAGCACTGGCTTAATTTCAGAGATATATTGTACACCTAAGTCAGATTTCTGGTACTAACTTAGTAAGTGTGGAGCACTTAATAATGCTTACATGAAATTGTTTCATTTGGAGCAAAACAAATGTTTAAGTAGATCTGCAGTATCTTGTAAGAAATCTTACTCAAGTAAACATGAGTGCCCATGCTGTTTTTTATTCCTTGTTTGCTAGTGGATCTTTTACAGATGGAGTCTGTGTATCCTTTAAAATACACTTTAAGATGAGTAGTTCCTTGTAAAATGCAGTTACTTGAATAAAAAATAATTAAAATAAGTGTTTTTCCATGGTTTCAAAGGTTTGAATTTGTACTCTGTGCATTTTAAGAGGCAAAGTGTTCTCTACTGTTGTGTGTTTCCCATTAGCACAATGTCCTCTGCTGAAAATCTGGAGGCAATTTTGTAGCGGTCAGTTTTGTGTTGGTTAACAAGAAAGATCTGCCCCCAAAAAGTTCTGGTTCCATTGAGACACAGTTGTCTTAAAATAGTTGTTTTGAAATATCATTTGAAGGCAAAATGGAGTAATTGTGGGAAATGGTCTTTCAAACAGCTCATTTTCCTTCTGATCTGCTCAGGGATATGCTTTGCAGATTTTGCTGCCTTTCTTGCTCACTAACAGTTTCTTCTTAAAGTTATGAAAGATAAAGGAGGAGGGAGTGAGAAACTCAGACTCCCTTCCCCTGAAAACAGAGTGTTCCTACTGCTGTGTCCAATTACATCATTTTGTTAAGTATGAGACAGACCAACTAGCTTCTAATTCCCAGAAGAGCCTCAAGAAAACAAAACATCCAGTCCTTGCAAAGGCCTTCAGAGCCTAAACAGTCTGCTGTCACCCCTACATTTGAAACTTAAGGCCTCTTATTGGCCTTTCAGTAATCTACCCAGAGGTCAGGCATTCTGCAGTGGAACCTCCCATCTCTTTCCATACCTCTGTTATTCATAGCTGCTCAAAATGCCAAGGTAGGCGAACTGTGTCACTCCATGGATTGCAGTGCTCTGTTTGCTAGATGCCAATTTTGCTGCATTTTGTTTGTAGAGAAGCTGAATGGATGGAATGGAAGGTGGATTGGGTACTATAGCTGCTGAACAGAAAGCCTTCCCTAAAAAATGATGGGAAATATGCCAGCTTTTCCACCTTGTATATGTGAGTTTAGAATTTACAGTAAGATAAATTCAGGTGCTGGTATCTTGGGGGAAAAAAGCAGAGCTGATCTTTCCCAAACCTAGTATTTATTTTAGGGTGTATAACATCAGAGAGAAATCTGGGATATAATTGGAGTAAACATAATTAAGTTCTTTTGTAAGGCAGTCAGTTTTTGACATCTTTTTTCTTCAGATAATCTTGACAAAGACAGTGTAAACCAATTATTAAAAAAAAAAAAACACCAAAAAAAAGCCCCTATATTTGGATTCCTGGTAGTTTATTATAAAAACTTAAAAATGTTTTTTCTTAATATGTTACATGGAGTTGACTGATACATGCTTGAATAATCCAGTTGAAACTCTCTGCTGGTGATGCTGTCTCCATTGTTCCATCCTACCTTTCAAGACTTCTGAAATCTGAATCCACAGGTTCAGTCAGTTAAACCTTAGGCTCCTTCATACAGCTTTGCTGTAACAATTTAAGGTATCACCTCTGCCTTTTGGCCTTGGACTGAGATTTGGTTTCATTCTCTACAGCTCTGTTTTTCCCTTGGCTGGGTACTTTTTAATTTTATAGTGTGCATCACTGACTTTATCTCTTAAAGTGCTTCTTCATTTCTATGGAATGAATTTCTATGAAATTTCTTTGGTTTTAATTGTGATCTGAGAAATATAAAGGCTTTTATTTTCTCGTTTGTTTTCTTCAAAAACCTCAGTAGGTTCTTCTTTGCTTTTGTGATTCAAACTAGAAAGTTTTGCAGTGGTTATTTTGAAAGTTAGTTATATGAAAGAGAAAGACTTGTATCCATAAAAGCTTTTTTATTCCATGATTATCAAATTTAGTAAAAGATGTTATATCACCTTGCAGATAAGGAGTCCAGGAAGGCTGGACATTCTTCAAGGAGGAAATCTTAAAGGTACAGGAGCAGGCTGTCCTCACATGCTGAAAGACAAGCTTGCAGGGGAGAAGACTCTGCTGGGAGAACAGAGAGGTTTGGCTGGAACTCAGGAAGGAAAAAAAGGACCTTTGGAAGAAGGGGCAGGAAAATCAGAAGCACTACAAGGGTGCTGTTAGGTTATTCAAGGCGAAAATTAGAGAGGTTCAAGCCCAAATAAAGCTTAATCTGGCTACTGCCATAAAAAACAAGAAAATTTTTGTTTCATTTTTCTGAGCAGTCAGGGAAGGGCTAAGGAGAATCTCAAGCCTTTACTGGATGTGAGGGGAAACTGTGACAAAGTTTGAGGAAGGTCGTTTGAAGTACTTCTTTTCCTCAGTCTGTAGTACTAAGATCAGTTGTTCTCCGTACCCAGCCTCCTGAACTGGAAGGTAGGGATGGGAAGCAGATTGAAGCCCCCACAATCCAAGGGAAAATGGTCAGCACTTAAGACATGCACAAGTCTCTGGGACCATATAGGATCTGCCCGGGAGTACTGAGGGAGCTTCTGGAAGTGCTCACCTCCTTTCACCTTACTACTCTCTACAGTTATGTGAAAGGAGGTTACTGGGAGGTGGGGATGCATATCTTCTCCCAAGTAATGCTCCTCCCAAGCGATAGGACAAGAGGAAATGGCCTCAAGTTGCACATGGAGAAGTTTAAATTCGGTATTAGGAAAAATTTCTTCACTGAAAGGCTTGTCAAGCATGGGAATAGGCTACCCAGGGTTGAGTCACCATCCCTGGGGGTATTTAAAAGACATGTAGATGTGGCTTAGTGGTGAACACAGTGGTACTGGGTTAACAATGATCTTTGTGGTCTTTTCCAGCCAAAACGATTCTATGGTTCCTTTCTGTGATTCTATGGTCTTGCCTTACTGAATTGACTAAGTAGGGAGCTGGCTCTCTGAGTGCCTTTAATTCACTTGAGGGATTATGCTGTTTGAAGGTCAAAATACACCATGTAAATTCTTCACTGTACTACACTTTAAACAGGATTCAGAAAGAGAACCTGAGACCTCATGAAGCAAGTGGAAAGCATGCTTGAGAAGCTCACTGGGTTTTTTTAGGAAAATACTCTTCTTTTGGTTTTAATTGGGCATTTGCCCAAGAAATGCTTGAAAGTTTTCATATAAGAAGGGTAGTAAAAAGCTTATTTGAGGAACTTGTTTTGCAGAACATAGCAGTTCTTATTCCAAAGAATATGCTGCCTCACTAGCATATGTTTTATAACTTCACTAGAGTAATTTTCAAGATGGTAGTGTGGAGCTTACACTTCTGTGAACCTGTTAGCTATATTTTTCCAGCTCTTAACTCTCCTGCCAAAGCAGCATTTGTTTCATACAGATTTATACATCATGCTTCCAGCTTCTTTCTCATGCTAGATATTGGTCTCATGCAAACGGATGGGAATATCTATGATTGCTAGAGAATGGAGTGGTGTTCCTGTTGATTTGAGGGGTTTTTTTCCCTCACATAGCATGCTTCTCCCAAACAGACCTGAACTAGGTTGAATGGGAGTGGAATTTTCAGTAATGGAGCAAAGCTGGCTCCTGTCTCATGGCACAAGGAAAGGGGCATGCTGAACTCCACTCACATGGCTTAGAATCAGTATTGACAGACTTTAAAAGTTCACAGGTCTTCTGAGTGGGTGTTGCTTGTCTTTTGTAGAGTATAAATTAGCTGAAAAGGCATAAGAACTAGAATATTGTTATACTTCCTTCCTGAGACTTCATATATTTATTTTATTTACTTGCTCCATAGGTTCAGTAATTTACATGGATCTTTAGCTTTCTAGAGTCTGCATTAGAGACCCTGAAACCCTGCCCTGTGCAAAGAGCTGTGTGTAGATACAGCAGGGTGGTCAAAACATGTTACATTAGTGTGCCATGCCAGGCACTCACAGCCTTCTGTGGCTTTGCCTGTAACCTCATCCCTTTTTAATAATGGCACCTCTATCTGAGCCTGTTGGGGTCCATAGATGATAATTGTCCACTTGTTTTGTCTATGAAGTTAGTGACTCCTTCTGCTGTTTAGAACATAATAAACAATTGTTAGTTAACATGAGATTTTTATCTGTATTAAAAATGTCTTGCAAAATAAATGTTACATAATATTAATTTAGCTTTTTAATGATATGTTTAAAAAACAATAAAAATTCCTGACTAAAATTATTTGACGTATCAATATTTACAGCAGACAATTTAATTTAAAAAAATTTCCTCTGTCATTTCCCTGCTCATAGCATTCAGTGAGTACAGCTGAAATGGTTTATAGAAGAATGTCTCAAACTTGACATTAAATCTTTTGGTACAAAAATAATATTTTAAAATACAGTAAGAGCCCAATGATTAGTTGAGGAAGAGGGACAAACATTCAGTCTCAATGATTGCCTCATAGGAGATTTGTTAACAGGATTACAATCTGTCAGTACCTTCAACAGAACATAGCAAGGCCTTAAATAACAAAGGTGTAATGTCCATCACTTTGAACATATTGATGCTTGCTTTTTGTGTAGCAGAAACACTGCCTGTAGAGGAAAACAGCACTTCCAAAGAGCACCGATTTTCTGAAGACTCTATGGATTCTGCACTTAATTCTGTTAATCCGTCAAACCCAACCTGTCGAAATTCCACAGAGTACCGTACTTCAGGAAATGCTGCATATTACAGAAATTCCCATCAGCCAGCAACTGCTACCTCAAATTCAGCCCCAGTCCTGCGCAGGCTGTCCCTGAGCTCCGCTGGGAGCAGCGGTTACTATGAAGTCAGTAGGAATCGGATACAGAGGCGGATTGAAGGTAAGCTGTTATACAAAACCTTCCAGAATATGTGACTGCTTCTATTAACACACGAAGTTATGAATAAAGAAGTTCCTTGCCATTGGAAGGCTTGCATATGGAGTGAAATGTGCTGTTGCCAAGCATGTCAGGCTTGCTAATGTAACTGCAAATACAGAACTTAAGCCTGTTAGTACTAATAGTGTAGTGCAAGCCAGGGAGGGTCTTTCCTGCTGCAGCTTCCTCTTGCTGCTCTTATGGACCCTGCAGCAAGCCAGACCAGACAGGGGTAGCTATATACAGCTCACTTCCTGAGCATCTTATCAAATATTGCCATGTTGCTGAAATACAGGGATAGGGTTTCCTACTGTCTCTCCCTCTGTCTGCACAGCTTCACTTGGCCCTTACCTCATTCCCAGTTAATAGCATCTTGGGACCCAGGAGCCAAGTACAAGTCAAACTAATCCCTCTAGGTATGTCACAGTGCTAATGTTTATGCTGCTGTAAGTATTTGCAGTTAAAGAAGGCATTTAAAGACAAAAGGAGCAGTTCAGTATTATTAGAAGGAAAATAAAACATCTTTTCATTTTAATATATTGCAAACAATGTATAATAAGTGCCATAAGTTAATATTGAAGTGTTGAGAATATGAGAAATGAAATGTGTTATCCCTGTACAAACTAGTGATACTTCTTCCTTTCACAATATTTTTGTGTTAAAAGCTGCAAGTTCCACAACTGGACCAGATTTGAATTCACTAAAAAGGGAACCTTCAAGAATATTGAATAAGGATCCTTCCACTTGGTCAATAGAGGAAGTAGTGCGTTTTGTGAAAGAAGCTGATCCACAGGCACTGGCTCCACATGCAGAACTGTTTAGGAGACATGTATGATGCATATCTATTCTCTTCTAGAATATTATGTCATGTTAATCTCTTAAAATACAACTTTCATGTCTATCAGTCTATTTGCAACTGGAGGTAGACTCCTGTCATATATCAGATAGAGGCTGAAAATTACTTTTCCACCTGAAACTCTCCTGCAGTATATTTTTTCTGTCCTTCAGTCCTGCTAGACTGAAGTAAATAGCCGCCTCTTTCCAGTGTATGGAATAATGGAATAATAGCAGCCTGGAAGTGCCCAAGTTCTAATGGCCAACATCCCTGGTACCCTTGTCATCCCTGGTGCCTCTAGAGAAGATGGCATTCTCGTGTACAGTGCAGGGCATTTGGTCCCCCTGTTTTGGAGACTTAATGTCCTGAAGCACAGATGATGTTATCCATCATTAGCTAGACACTTGGTCATTGATACTAAAATTCAGAGAATCAACTGGAATATTGAATTATTCTGTTTGGGTCTGACTAGATGTTATCTTTAGAGACAGAAACTGTATCAGTTTGTGCTGGGTTTGATATCCCCTACTCCTTCTTGCTGTGCCTTTCTATGATACGTTTCTCAGTAAAGAGCTGCTTTCTTATTTCATTGTGTGTATGGCCCTCCAAAAAGAGGTTGGCTTTCTCTTTAGTAGTATTTCACCCATGTTCTGCACCAGTTTCCCCTAACAGTTTAATCTCTGAGTAAGCTGGATTGGAAGGAAAAATCAAAATAACTTTCGATGGAGATTCCTGTATTATATTTTATTGTTAGTTGTATAACAACAGTAAATGTTACTTGTTTTGTCAGGTTTATGTTTAAAAAAATAACACAGAATGTTTCTCTTTATAGTGCTTTATGTAACTAATTGCCTGTGTATGATATGTAATGATACTAAGAGCTTAGGACTGTCCTATTTCAGCAGCTTCTCAGTCAGACAGTTGAAATCTGACTAAGTTGTCCTTGGTCTTGACCCTGACAATCTCTCTGGTTCAACATGGAAATAGATCTAATTTCCCATATTTACACGGTCTCTAGCCCCTTCCTCCATGTGACCATTTGCACACGCATGCCAAAATCCTCCCACGGCTGTTTTCAAGGTTCAGTGCAAGGCCTCAGTGCTTGGATCATTTAATCTCTAACTGCACAGACCTTCCTTTGCAGCTTCTTTCTCTTTTTTTCCCTTGACCCATTCACTTTTTTTCCTGGTTGGTATCTAATTCTGAGGGCTGTTTGGTCAGTTTTTTTCTTTCTCTAACATCTCAAATACTTAATCACACATTAAAAAATGCTACAAATTAACATTAAATTTAACAAAATTAAATTAATTTAATTAAAATTTAACAAATTAAATTTCAGTGGTCATCTGTAAATACAAAATTACAGTTATTGTTTTATATATAGTAGATTTATTTTTACTACAGTTAAACAACTATAATGTACTTTCTAGTTTTACCATGCAGCTTGTTACAGTAGTTGTCTGTTGTGTTTGTTCTCTTCCTTCTGCAGGAAATTGATGGGAAGGCACTACTCCTACTGAGGAGTGATATGATAATGAAATATATGGGACTGAAGCTGGGGCCTGCCCTAAAGTTGTGCTACCACATTGAACGACTTAAACAAGGGAAGTTCTAGCCAGTGGGGATACCACAAACACGTGTGTTCGGATCACACCAAGCTCTCAGGTTCACAGCCATGGCCTTGATTTGTAACTGTTTTGCTGATATAAATCTTTATTTTTTGAAAGTGCTCTCAAAACGTAAGAGAGACATCCAGGGTAAATGGGGGGAGGGATTTGTATTACATTCTAGTATTTTTGCAAACTGTTCCACAGAAAGTTAGCAGGGAAGGACAATGGATCCTACTGGGTGTGGGCAGGTCGGGTAACAACACTCTCCAAATCCTGAAAAGTGTGTTCTTTGTTACAGGCTTCAGCCAATGTGTTCATATCCAGAACCAAAACAGCTGAATCCCAAAGGGAAATAATAAATTAAACCAGCATCAGGTGTTAATAATTTTTACACGGATGGCTGTTAACTTTTATATTGCAAGAAAATCATAAAATAGAATATCTCATCTCTGTAGTGAATACTCTGGTCTTTCAGAAGAGAGGTAGGGTTATGGAAGAGAGGGCTTAATACAAATATAAGCTTTTATAAAGTGTGATTATCAGTCCTTTGGGAAGTTATGAGGACGAATGTACCGTATATTGTCAATTTAGACAGGCAGTAAATATTTCTGTTTCATGGAAGGTCATATTGGCTGTATAAACAGCCATTTCTGGGACAGGCTGATCTCACTGGAACAATGCATCCACATACTAAACATTCCATCTTTTTGCTAAGTTTGGCATGGATGTGTGTGTTCATGCTTTTTATATGTACACGTGTACGTGTCAGGGAAATACATACTATATAAATATAAAAATATACATACACACTGTACTTATCTATTCAGTTTTTAAATGTGTACTTTGCACTGTGCCAGAGAGAACTGTACAATTTCTTGGTTTTTTTACCAGTAAATTTAGTTGTGTATTACTTTCATTAGCCCCTGTTTAATTTGTTCCTGGAGTCAGAAGGTGGCAAACAATCAAAAGGTGTCTTTATTCATACAGGCGAGATCCCTGTGCTATGCAATACTCCTGGTTATTCCTCCCTTAACTCTGAGCCATATATTCTGATATATTTTTGGAAAGACACATTTGGTTCCAATGTTTTGGGTTTATATTTCCTGTGAGGAAGTGCTACTGTGTAACTGATAAACCTTTTTTTGGGTAAAATTGGTGCTGTTTGTATAAGCTGCAAGAATCAGTGGTGATAATAAAACAGTTTGTTGTCACTGCCAGTTGTAAAATACATCAGGGACAAGAAAATATACTTTCTGTTTAGGAAACTGAATGTACTGTATGTAATAGTCAAGTGATAAAAACTTTGTTAGGGAGGGTGTAGTCCTAAAATGGTAGGATTTATTATATTTCTTAATGCCTTTTTATATGAAAGCATATAGTATAAATGTATTTTTTACAAATTCCTTTTTTTTGAAAATGCCTTTCTTTACCCATAGACTGATACTCATCAGATTTCAGCAGAGATACTGCTAGAAAACAGTGAATTTTGTGACTCACAAGTCCAAGTATTTTGTTATTTTAAGTGACTGCAATGCAATTTCAATTCAGCAAGTCATTTGGGCCCTGAGAATTGTTTTTGTTATTACATCATTAGGCATTTGACACTAAAGTTTATCTGTATCGATTTGTTTTGCATGTCTTTTGTGGTGCATGTATGCTTAGATGAATAATACAGGCATGCTCTTTATAGTAAGAAAAGGTCAGAGCACTGATTGAAGAAACAGAATATTTTCTTTGTGTTAGAAAAATACTGACTTAACTTTCATATGATTACACCAAAAATTAAATATTAATGAAAACATCATGCCCCACGTTTTCAGCATATTGTTTATACATATATATAATTGTATACGACTTCTTACATGCTTTATTATGCTGAATTTGGGTTCTTCAGCATAAAAAGTTCTCATCCAATTTAAGTGGAAGTAATTGACTGAAAACAGTTTTCATTTTTTACATTGCCCTTGGCATAGGAAAAACAAAGATGTTTAAAGTTTTCTGTTTGGCCTTTATGGAATGACATTTTTGTACATGGCACTATTATGGGTATAAATATTTGTTCAAGGCTTTCTGTGCACCCATGTGCACAAAGATAACTGTGATGTTGCTGTACCAGAATTTCTCCGTGTGCTGTAGCGTGAGATTCAAGCACTCAGAGTGTCACAGAAGAATATATTTTTTATTCTTTATTTTCAGTGGGATGTTCTTATCTAGCAGGAAAAATAAAATAGTTTGTTCATTGTTGTAACTGTCCGTTCTGTTCGATGCCGTGTGGATGTGTGAGCACTCTGCGTAGGCAAGGGTGGCTGTCTTATCTGGCATTTGGTGGTTCTTGACAGTTCGTGGAAACATCTGATGTAAGGAGGTTTTAATGAAAAGGGTAAGATCATTCCAGTATTGTTCATCTGAAGCAATTGATGTTTGAACTTGTGTTGTTCTGTGCTTTCAAAATAAGAACTTAGCTAGTTATTCAACTATTTAGTTTTGTGTATCTCATTTTGCAACTTACAGCTTACAGAATTCTCATATAACCACTGAGGGGAAGAGACTGGTAAAAACTGTTTGTGCTGTGTTCAGATAAAGACACAAAGTATTTTAAATCAAAGCAGTTAATGGCAGTAAGTTATTTCTGTGATACAGAAGTCTCTTGTTCCAGTGGCTGTTGGCAGCAATCAGCCTGTTCCTGAGAAGGAACTTGGATTGGGTTAATGGCAACCTCACAACTGTCACAGGCAGATGATGAAAATTGGAAGTTGGCAGTGACAGTAGTCTAGAGGCATTTTGCATCTGATCTCTCTCAGAACATACTTAGTATCTTTTTGGTGTTTATTTGATATAGAAGACAATATGATTTAGTCTCTTTGTTTCTCCAAGTTGCTTTTCTGTCGACATGGATTCATCTGTTTATCTGGTTCTGTAACTTTTGGTCATCTTGAGACAGTGCCATAACTCCTCAGTGCGTCATAGGACTATTGGAAGTTAAAATACTGCTGCCTGGGAGGACTAGAAGATCTAACAATTATTTTTGCAGAACACCTATGCAGTAGTGGAATTGAAGAAGGCTGGAAGGTAGACTGTAGCAGTATACGTATTGTAGGACTTTTTCACACGTATGTAGGAATGATGGTGAAAGACAGCAATATCATGTTATAAATGTTGGCTTGAAGGATGGAGCACCTTACCCTTTTTTTGTTGCTTTGGATAAAGACACACCCACACCATTTTTTATTTCAGGTGGTAGACACAGGTGCAAAGATGTTGATCTGATTACTCATTATATTGGTAGAAACTCTTCTTCCTCTGCAGTCAGGGATATAATTTGCAAAAAGCAATGTTAACCTTCTCTGTAGCTCTGACAGTTTTGTGTGAGTCTGTGGATGTGATTGTGTAAGCCCTGAACATGATACAAAAATTCTAAATTTGAGTATCTCAAGTATTTCTGTAGGGGAAAAATGAAGCCCTGGGTGGGGATGACTAAAATCTTGAGCTTCCAACCTGATCGGATAAAAGTTTTATAATTGTTTCTTTGTGCTTGTCTTTCCTTTAACTGAAATTGAAATTCAGAGAATTGAAATACGGGTAAATTGTGCCAAAGCTTGTATTCAGTACTTCAGCCTTTTCCGCGTTCTATGTAATGAGGTCCCCCGTCTCATTCAGCAGTGGGCCCAAGTTTTCCGCAGTCTTCCTTTTGTCACCTATAGAGTGTTGTCTATTTTAATGCAGGATCATGGAGAGAAACACATTTTAAAAGGAGATGATAACAGTATTTTTTTCTTTGGCTAGCTAGTTACATAATGGAGTAAAATGAAGAGGTGTGAACCTCTTCTAAGTAATGAGCGTCTCCATCTTTCTGTCACTCTTTCTGCCGAGCTGAAGCTGTGTAGAGTTACACTGGCTTGGCTTAAGAGGAAAAAGGAAAAAAGAGAGACCTCCTTGAGATCAATTTCAAAGGTTGTATATTCCTCCTCTCTATTTTTATTACATGTAAAACTGTGGGAGTGAGTAAAAAGTGCTCATTTGGAACTGCCTAAGAGTGATGCAGTAAGGCAGAAGCTGATTTCATGTCCATTTTAGTGGTGAAATGATTGCTGCTTTTTTTTCAAGCCTTGATTATAATCTTTCACTCTGTAAAGCTTACTAACTAGTCCATAATCCTGAGATTGTGTTCCCCAACTGTCAGTGTTCCTGTTGTTTCAAAGGTCATGCAGAGCAATTCTGAAACTCGTTAAAATCTGAACAGTCTGTTGTAAACTCACTGTGTTGTGAGTCTGCAACTGTATCTATCTGTAACATTTTATATATCTTTTTAATTTTTTTAGTGTGAAAACTGCAGAGATAGGGTTCGGCGGTTATTTAATAGTGAAGTATTTTGCTACTTTGTTCTGATGGTTTGTTCTAAATAAATCCTCATTATTGTGGCTGTGGTAGATGACTGGAGTCCTATGTGTACTTAAAATACGCCATTACAGTGATCCAGTGGGCTTTTAAATTCCTCGCTTACATAATCATCCATCCCTGTCCTCACAGATAATTTTGATTAGCTGTAATTTGTCCCATTTGAATCAGAATTAGCTTCCATCAGCTCCAGAATCTCCCAGTCCTGCTGTACACACTGAGGAGTCCTGCACAGGCTGCTTCTCCTCATAGCTTTATGGATGACTCCTAGTTTTATTTCAGCTTTCATTATCTTTAGGGGAACTGTTTAGCACTGATAGCAAAGGCTGCACACCTCTGCTTTTTTTTTTAATACACGAAGCCATTTTCCTCGACAGAGATTCACTTTTCAGCATCCAAAATCAAAGGCTTTTGAGGACGAACAGCAAAGCAAACAGATGCCAGCACAAGGGGAAAGGGAGAGTGCATCCCATGTTGTCTGAACAGACAAGCGTGAACAGATGTACAGCTTGAAGCTGGCAGAAACCCTCTCTGCCAATGGCTCCTTTCTAGTTGTGACAGCTGGAAGGAAACGAATATGCCACAAAGCCACCATGACAATTGCCATTACCCTGCATTGGCTGTCCCAGCTCTGAGGTCCAAAACTGGAAAGACAAAGATTCATACTGTTCCAGGTGGATGCTGAGGCAATTGGCAAGGCAGTGGGGAAAAACTTAATGAATAGTGGTACACCTTAGAAAGTCTGGTGTTCAAATGCAAGAGGTCATGACTTCATTAAATTTTTCCCTTTTCATATTTAGTTTTTTTCAGTAGTTATGGAAGCATTCTGTTTCCCTAAGCAATTGGGCTAATGCTGTCTAGATTTCCAAGAGGGAAGTTTTCAAACAGGTCTGAACTCTTCCTCAACTTCCATCTCTCCAAACTAGTGCTGCAGAACAGGTTTGCTCTTATTTAAGACCCTTTTGAGGGAAGGATCTTTCCACATGCTTCCTACTCCTGCATGTTACAAAAAGTAAGGGAAGGACTCTGCAGCTTGCTTGATCTCTGAGGTACGTACCAGCTATTGCTACTGATTTCAGCCCTTGCCTGGCCATGTATGTGGTGCTCTGATACGAACAGATGCCTCTCACCTGCACAGTTCCTCAGGGTGTGATCTACAAAGTGCTTTGCTTTTGTTTTTTTTAGTCCCCGTGCTTACATGAGCAAAATAGTGGGGAGGGAGAAATTAATAAATAAATGCTCAGTTTTAGTCTGCCCTTGGTTTAGGCTTGTACTTTAGGGGTGAGGTAGTAGATAGGTTATTTTATTATATTGGAACATAATTGTTTATTAGGTTCAGTGGACAGTGGTGGAGGGGGATTTTGTTGGTTGGTCGGTTTTAGTTTGGGGTTTTTTTCTTGGTTTGTGGTGGGGTTTTTTTGTTTGTCTTGGGTTTTTTTTTAACTGACTGCTATCAGCTGTTCGTTTCTTTTCAAGAGGCGAGCTCAGCAAAAGGGAGCATATTACTTTTCATACTTCTTTGCATTCACCATAATATAGCAATTGTAATTGCCTGGGTGGTGTTCGGCTACAGGAAATGAACAGGTTGGGGAAAGTTGAAATGTTTTGAAAGAAAACAGAAATGGAAGGCTGGGATGAATGATAGGGTTTGCATGCAATAAACATGGGAAGGAAAATACAGGAAGAATGAACTAATGGAAAATTAGGAAGGAGAAAACCAGGTGGATATATCAAGATAAACTGTTTCAGATTCACAGATGACTTGTGTCTTTGACTGTTCATGTTGAGCTGGGATTTTTAAGGGGAAAGTTAGAAATAAATATTTTGAACCATGTCAGGGATGGGAAGTCTTTCATCTTGACATGATTTTATCTGAAAACAAGGGCTGAATCCTTTTAATTCCCAGCCAAATTTTTGGGACCAGCACTCTTTGTCCTTAAATTGTTTCTTACCTGCTGCCAATACTCACTCTTGACATGATTTCTTTTAAAGCCAGAGCAGCTGAGGAGCCAAAACCTGGGAATATAGGCTTGGGTTTGGCTTCATGTAACTTTATTTCTTGATATCGTAGTTGTCTAGACTCTCTCTCATATTAGGCCACGGGAGTTGAGGGTATGAGTGATCTGACGAGATACCAACATCTGCTTTACAGAGACTTCTTGACTCTACTGGTTTTATTTGGCAGTTTCTATCATGGGAGTCTCAATACCCATTTCAACTTTAGCTCATGAGCTAATTCCCCACCTAAAGTGCTCTTTGTTGCAAGTAAGCTGGAACAACCCTCTTACTCGAGTCCTTCATTGGAAGACTTAGTTGGCATTGAGAAGCAAACGTTCGGGTCCACGTTACAGTGACCAAGCAATGTTGGCCAGGTCCCATGTTCTACCACACAAGGGTCTGGCTTTAAAGTCCAGTTGTTCAGAATATCTAGCCAAAAGTCTATCTGTAAAGAATATTTGTGCTTTCTTAGATCTTTGTTGTTGCAGAGAATGCTGTGGCAAAAAGCAGACAAGCACTTAAATATTTTGTTGGTGTTTTTTAACCCCACTCCCACCCTCATGTACAGAAATACAGGTGGTTCTAGGTGAGTGTGGCATATACGTCATCAGGCTTTGAGTGTGGTGGCTTCGTGCCATTGTGGCTGAGCTGTGGAGGGTCTCTGAAGGGCAGGTGCATGCTCTGTTACGCTGGATTGTGCTCTGTGGACCAAGCTTTCAAAGTACTTTGAAACATTTGTTTTAAAAAAAAAGAAAAAAAATCCACTTGTTATCTTTATAACTTTGAATGCAGGTAGCTTGGGTTTGGTTTTTTTTCCTCAGTAAGTGAGAAATTACTTGTGTATCAGAAACCTCAAAAATTAATAGCTTTCCTATGCTTATTGATGGTACTTTTAGGGGTTTTCTTTGGGTACATAAGCTCCGCAAAGTAGGACCTCCTTGTTTTGTGTCCAGTGGCCTGCCCTTGGTCTGTGAGATGCCAGTCTAGGACAAAACATTGCCTATCTTTGTTCCTAAGCAAAGAAAGATGGGAACTCCGTTGATGAGGATGTGGTGGGAAGGATGATATTGAAACAATGCAAAAAATGTGACCGTTTTGAAACAGCTGTGGGCTAAGGAACATTAGTAATCCCAGGAGCAAGGCAGGGGGGGAACAACACAGGCTGATGCAGTGTGTCTGTTAGCAGCGTTTTCACTGGAAACACACTTCCAAACAATGAAAAAATGATGTTCTACTTGGAAAATGTAGAAATAGTCCTTCCTTCCAGATACTTGATTAGACTGTACCCTGCTGTTTGCTCTTTTAATTTTCATATCTTAGTTTGGAAGAATCCTAATAATTTCAGTACTGGGATATTATGGTATTACTCTAAGAGAGCCTGGGGTATATGGGCACAAAGCAGTGCTAAATATTTTAGCGATTAGTAATATTTCGACTCAAACATGAAGAAATGTTTCAGATGGTTCAACAACAGAACAGATTTTCCTAACAGGATTGCAATACCATGATTCTAACAACTGTGGAAAGTATGTTTTCTGCACTAAAATGATGAGATTTGCTTGTGTGTCTAGGACTGCCCCAGAGTACTCTGAATTAAAAACTTCAGCATTAAGGGTATGTAGTATAGTCTAAGAGGAACTCAACTTTAAATAAGAGGAGGAGGAAGCTTTGGGAAAAAAGTGAAAGGTGAGTGAAAAAAGCAAATTGCACAAATTAACATCATTAATGTCACTGTGTCAGGCTGTCTGCCTTTGGGAAGGCAGGAACAGACCCCAGAGGAAAACAAGGTCCTTGACTGAGCCCTTCAATATGTTTTTATAAACTTGAGCACAAAAAGAAACTAAAACATCTGGCACCAGGCTATTATGCCGTGTTGTTTTATGCTGTTTTCATTGTCTAATATTCTTCATGAGAACTGCTAACGAGTCACTTACTGTTGTCGGATCACAGTCCCAAGTTGCCTGTGTGCAAGTGAAGGGGCACAGACTTCTCTGACTTGCTCCCTTCCATGCTCAGTGGCCACTTCTGTGCTGAATGGTTTCCCCTGAAACTTTCCACGTGCAAGTGTGTGAAGCTGGTCCTTGAGCCCCTATGGGCCAAACCTCTGCGAGGATCTGCAAGGTGGTGTAATCATCCCAGTGCTCTGGGAGGCCTGAGCAGAAAATGGGTAGAAGTGGTAAAAAAAGTGAGTACTGATTGTGAGACATTGTGGCCTATCAATTTTATAGCAGATAGGAGTGTGGGTGGTGGGAGAGCACAGGTTACACACGTTGCATCAGGTGTGGGAAAGGCAAAACCAGCTACCTTTGCTCTTCTGCTCCCCTTTGCCTTCCTGCTGGGATGGTTTTGTTGCCCCTTTTCCCTGTCCCCTGCTGTCAGGGCAGGAGCAGGACAGGAGCACTGCTTTGTGTGCTCTGCATGTGTGGTTTGATGTGTGGTCTCCCCCAGCCTTCACTTCTTGGCTGCCTTCAGCTCGAGAAAGCATTACCCTCCCTGGGCTCAGTGCTTGCCTTTCTCCTCACTCTCACCAAGTGGTCTCAGCATTGTCTTTGAGCTGATACCTTTTCTTTTCTCTGTCAGCCATCGGCTCATGGCCAAGGGCTGTTGCTTTGCTCCTCCCTTTCATTCTCTGTCTGGCTGCTTGCTAACTTCAATAAAGGTGCAATGCTAACAGGCCTGGATCTTGTCTCAGCTTCCATTGCCTGCTTTCCTCTCCCCATTCTCCACCTTTTCCTTGCATTTATAGTTGTCTGTGCCTTACTTGACTACTTGGTGTTCTCCCAACCTAGAAACTGCCCCATCCTGCTAAATTCCCTGTCTGAGGAACTGCTCATTCTTATTTTGGATTAATTCATTTTGCTGACAGCTAACTCCACGTGCAGAAGCTGTGCACCCCTGGTCCTGGAGCTGTGCTTTGGGCAGCATAGGGGAAGGGCTGTCCTGGGTAGGAAAGCTGGTACATCTGAGCACTCCTGCCCCAAAGGCTGCCCTGTCCCATGGCCTTCTCTGAGATGTGCAGCCCTTCTGCCTGCCTTGGATTCAGTTTCTGGATTCCTGCAAAACCCCTGCCTGACAGGGGGAAGAGAGCAGAGGGAAAGGTAACACACCCCCACAACCCTCCACCCTCTCACTCACCCTCTAATAAGAGCCCGTGCCCTAAGTCCAAGTCACATGAAGCCTGGAACCAACAAGGGATGCCCTTGAGGGCACGGCTCCTCTCTCCCTCTCCTCTTTCTCTCCCCCTTGCATATACCCATCATTGTAAAATGTCTTCCTCCTACCATTACAGCTTAATGACTTTCCCTTCAACTTCACTAGAGGTATTAATGTCTCCATTAACAGCCACCAGAAATGGAAGCTCCATATATCATGAGTGCAGCTCTGCGTCCTTCTCCTCATACAGGAGTTTCAGAAGCAGTTAAAATGTAGCCCTGTAGAGAATTAATGGCCCAATATACAAAATCTGTAATTGCTGCTAGAGGCTAGGAGGAGGAGGAGGTTAAAGTGCTCAATCTTGGTGTAATTAAGTACTTTGTTCTATGGCTGCTTCTCCCCCGTGCTGATGGGATGTAGGACTTGTGCTTCACACACGAGGGATGGTGGGAGGCAAATGGTCCCTACTCAGCATCATTTGCCCAAGAGTTCAGCAGCAGGAGAGGTGCTGGTGTGTGGCTCCTCTTCCCATGGCACAGCCTTGAAGGCTGGGGTTGCATGAAATGGTAGAGGGTAAGGGAATGGGAGCTGCCCTAAGCCTTGCTGGGGAGATGCTGTTGAGACTATCCCTGCTGCCCCTGCAGTTCAAGCAATGGAAAAGCCAGGCAGTGGCATGGGTGAGCCCAGTCTGCTCTGTTTATCCATTTCTATGGGAGTGGCTCCAGCCTGTGTCACAGGCTCTGGGGATCTTGGTGGCAACCAGCAGGGCCAGGGAGCTTGCCCATTCTGGCCCTGTAAAGCTGGGGAGGCTGTCTGGAGTAGCAGAGAGGGCTGTTAAGATAACTGGAGCCTGCTCTGGTTTTCCTCAGCGCTGCTTCATGGGGAAGAGGTTGCAGTTACTCCTCCAAGGGACTGGGGCAAGATGCAGCCACATGGCTGCTGGTCTGGTCTACTGTTACAACCAGTACCAGTTGGCTTTAAACTCAATTTGTTGTCCCCAGGCACTGGGTGTTTTGACAGTGCTTGTATGGGTTTATAATGTCATAAAGCTGATTTAGCCTAATTAGTTGTCAGGGTTTCTGGAGCCTGTGGTCTAAATTCAGTTAAACCAGACTTCTGTGTGCAGAGTGGGCGGGGAGGTACCCTCGGCATTGATGCTCTCAGTAAAGGCCTGTGAAGGAGAGGAGGGAAAAGCTGAGCACCTGCAGCCAGTGCCACCAACAGGCACTGCTCTGCCTGTCCCAGGTATCCTGTGGTCAGCAGGAGGAGCAGCAGTGGATGGATGCCCTCTCCGCCTGCGGACGATGCTGTGGGGAATGACTCACACAAGGATGGCAAGGACTGGGGCAGTTGGTGCAGCAGATGCAACCACCAGTGTGAAACACTTTTTTTTTAAGAAAAATTAAACTTCTTTTGAACTTGCTTCTGTCAGCTGCAAAATAAAAATGTCAGCAGCCAATGCTGTGATTGCCTTATTTTACTCTGGTATAGCCCTGGGGAAAATTCACATTTTCAGAAGGTTTCTGACACTCTAGAATAGGCAGGCTGAAGTAGATGGGGACAGTGACAACTGAAGTGGCCACCCCAAGGGACGGTAAAATCCTTAGCCTCTGCACTGCAATAACCACACGACGTATTTCATCAGCAGTTTCTTGGAAGGAGAAAAACAAAGTAGCTGAGTATTTTCAATTAAGAAAAAAGATATTTTTAAAAAATACAGTCAGATGACTAAACATTAATGAATCCATCAACACTTCATGTTTTTCGTAATGTTGTCAGTTGTCACCTCAGGGAAAAATAAAAGGCTTTAAAAGAAAGGCTTTAAAAAGCCAGAGTTTGACAGAAGTGATGCTATGCTTACATGAAAGTCTTCCATTTTTTCTTAAGCAAGAAGGCATTGATCCTTCAGCTAAGGAAAAGAGAAACAACATGCCGTTCCTAACCTCCTAGTGCAAATTCGTTTTCCAAATAGTGAACTGGTGTCTGCTGCTATCAAAACTTGCAGAAGATTTTGGCATGACAGTGGTGACTATGGGTGTGAGTAGACTTGAGACACTGAAGCTGCTCCTTTGAGCAACTTCTCATTTTATGAACAACTGCAAATTCCTCCTAAAGTTGTCCAAGAGGAGTCTTGGAAGTAGGTTGGCTGCAGCTAGGCAAAGGCAGGCACAGTTAGTGTGTGATAGCATCCAGCTAATGGCTTTTTTCACTTAGACAGTCCTGGTGCATTGCCAGGAACATGTAATTTGAAATTCTAACAAAAGTTTTCTACAGCTATAGCCACAAAAAAGGCAGCGCCCACCAAAAATTGTCCTCCTGCTCTGACATTTGTCCATCTGTCAGGTCTGTTTTTACCAGTGAGCTGTGTGAACTTCGAAGACATCAGACAATAATGGACCTGCAGCTCATTTTCACAGACAAGTGCAAAACTGTAACCTAGCAGAACTTTTATTTTAATTGTACATTCACATTTCTCCATTGACGTGGGCGGCTTGGTACACTGCCAAGTGATAAAGTTACACGGCTCTGCTCTTTTACGTGCATTGATTTCAGCCATCAAAGAAACTTAGAAAACTAACAATAAGCAACTTTTCCACATAGCTGTAGTTAGGCTGGGAAAAATTATGTGGTTCTTCCTTTCCGTCCTGTCCCCTGGCAACCGAATTCCCCTGACTTTTAGGCTTTTCTTTTTTAAATGACTGATAACATTACTTAAGATGGTTTCCTATGGGTGTCTCGAAGCAAACCTGTCTTAGGTATGCACAGACTGTGCCACTCGCTCTCACTCCTCAGTAGCTTGTTTGAGTGCGTCGTCAGCAGTTGCTGTGATGTGCTCTTGACACTGTTGCAGGAGAAGATAATTTTTCTTAGCCTGCTATGTTGTTTTTAAACATTTTACGTTCATCGTAAGTCAGTTCTGGCGCTTTACAGATTTTCTTGCACGACCTTCTCTGCAAACTGAAAGCGATTCGGAAATGAGAAAAGAATGCCACAACCAATTAGCACGTACAAACATTTATTTTGAAATTTCCATTCCGACTGTTATGAAGAGTTACATCATCAAAGCACTTTATGGCAGTGAAAATAGCTCTTACCCCTCTGACTCATCCATTACTCCATTAAAGCTGCAAAATGTGCAATCTGCTTGAAAAATAGGTTGCTTTTTATTCAGTTTCCCATGAAAAGTCAAAACTTGATAACAAAAAAAAAAAACAAAAACAAAAACAAAAGACCAAACCAACCCAGCTTATAGGGACTCTACATCCGATCCTCTCCCTCTTCCCCCAAAAATAACTTACAAAGATAGTTTAAAGTTTTAAATGAGTTTAAAACCAAGTGCATCTTTTTTATTATTTTTTCTTCTTCATCTCATAATAATCTTAAAATTCTAAAAACCCATAATTTACTTTCTTGGAAAAAAGGCAGCCAGCCGTTGCTTCTTGATTGGAAGAATATGTATCTCCGGCGAGTTCATTTTCTTTAGCTTTACGCTCCTGTTTTTGACGGGTTTCCTGAGGGCCTCGGCGCTGTCCCGGGGCTCGGGCGGGCTCTTCACATCGTAGCACTGCAGCACCGAGTCCTGGGGCAGGTCCCTTTTGAAGGAAAAGTTTTTGGTGGAGACCCCCGACAGGCCCTTGATCTTGCCGCAGAAGATGGTGGGCACGGCATCCTTGACGGAGACGATGACTTTGGCTGTCTGCGAGGTGCTGACGATCTCGATGTTGTTGCCGGCCTTGGGCTCGCAGCCCGCCCTGCCCGCCTGTTCCACCAGNGGCGGCGGCGGCGCGGCCTCGCTGGCCCGAAGCGCGGGCGGCCCTTTCATGGAGAGGTCCAACGCCTCGTTCTCACCACCCATCTTGATGACAGTGTGACGGCTCAGCTGTGGAAACTCGCGTGAGTGGAGGAGTTCGAAGGGCTTCGTCTCTTCCTTCTCCAGGGGTGTCTGGGTGCCCTTGCAGGAGTGGGGGGTGAAGAGCGGCGGCTTGGGTGGGTCAGGGGCCGCCTTGGCCTCGGCGCCGTGGGGCACAGGGATGGGGACAGGGATGGGGATAGGGATGGGGACAGGTAAGGGCACGATGACGGGGTAGGGCACCAGCAGTGTAGCAGGGGGCACCAGCGGGGACAGGGGCGAGCTGAAGGCCTGCGGTGGGAGTGTGGTGTAGTCGGGGGGCGGCTGACAGGGGGCTGAGCCCAGGGCGCCCTGTGAGGGAAACAGGTCCTGAAGGACGGCGGCGAATCCCGGTGTCTGAAAGACCGGGGGCAGGACGGGTTCCTGCGCTTGGCCGGAGGGCTTGGGGTCCAGGAGCTGGGGCTGCCCAACCGGGGTGGCGGTGCCGGGGAAGAGGCCGGCGTGCAAGGGGCTAGCTGGGCAGGCAGCCCCCGGGGGCAGCACCAGGGGCGAGTTCAGGTGCTGGAAGACGTGCTGCTCCAGGAGGACGGGCAGCGGGACGGGGCCCTGGGTGGTCATCACGTAGGGGGTGGCAGCATTGGTGGCTGGCATCTGCGGGGCAGCGCTGCCGGCGACCTGCAGGTGGATGGGCAGGACCACGGGGCTGTCCCCCAGGCAGATGGGCTGCAGCACAGTGGCCGCCACCTTCAGGGCCACCCCGCTCTGTGACTCGGCCGGTGGCGTCAGGATGGAGGGCGCAGGGACTGTCACCAGTGGGGAAAGGGCTTTCTTCATCAGGTCGGCCGAGTTGATGTTCCAGGCCTCTGCTGTGATCAGCTGGGCCACCCCATTTTCCAGCTTGTTGTTGGCCATCGCCGAGGGTGAGTTGGTGACGTCCATGGGCAGGTTTGGGGCATCCTTGTATAGCTCCTCCATGTCGCAGGGCTTCTTGGGCTCTGCCAGCACCACCTCTACATCGCTGTCAGTGGGACCCGCGGCGGCTCCACGCTGCCAGGAGCATCAGCACCGACATAATTTGGCCTGGAAGCCAGAAACATATTTTAGGCACCACATAAATCTCCTCCTGAAATAATATTTGCAATTGCCTTTAAAGACCCCATCACCAAAGAAAAGTCGTTAAATGTTTCCTCACTTCAAGCTAACAGCTCCATAATACACTGTACTATATATACAGAGATGCTGGATATACATACAGCCCTGAGTGTTGTGCGAAGCATTTTGAGGAACTTGTATTTAGCCATAAACACAGATAATTTAAATGGCCTTAAAGACTGCCTGCAGCCAGAAAAACCTCTCAGTACACAGCCTGAAACAAGGACTCAGGATGCCCATCCCACATTTTTAAACAAAGCTTTGCATAATGACAATGCATGTCAGAGCTGAGTGACAGCATATTGTTTTAACTCAACAGAAGCCCCAAAACAAACATTTCTAAAAATATTGCAGCCAAGAAATATTCAACCATTGGTTAAGGATACTTGATTCCCCTTCAATACTTGTCCCCTTTTCATCCCAAAACTACTGTGTGCAGGATCAGAAAGGAGCATGGCCAGGCAACAGCAAAGCAAAACCAATCCAAACCCCAGCGTTCACCCTCCCACAGAGCCAGACAGAGACAGTAATGTGAACCAGGTACCTGATTCATTAAAGACTTGACCAAAAAAAAAAAAAAAATCAAAACAACTTAAAATTTATTTTGACAGCCCAACTCTTTATATCAACCAAGCAAATGTCAATTAAAAAAGGGCAGGGATGGTTTCTGTTCATGATCATAGTGAAATATGCAGCCTGTTTCCCTTAAAGATCAACACTTCCCTCCCCCTGTGGAAAAAAACCCCAAAACTCCAGCAAATTAACGGCACTATGCATCCATTTGTTTAGAAGGATAACTAATTTCTCCCCTGTGAGCTGCTGCCAGCAGACTTTGGCTGATGCCTGGTGCTGCCCATGCCCCTCCTGAAGTGTGCAGAGAATGCTGCTGTAGTAATAATCACCATGGAAACTTGTCCAGTTTCAACTCTGTTACCATGGGAAAGCACCGGCACACTCCAAATGTACATTTTTCACCTGCACACAGATGAATCCTGTTCCCTATGAGCAAATGATGTGCTATCACCACTGCCCAGCTACCCAGGCCCATGGGAGCAAGGCACTTCCCCATGTCCTGCACGCTCACTGGTACTGGGATGACAGGAGATGACAAGGGAGAGCAGCACCATTCTGAAATTGAAATTGTCTGGGTGAAGGGTCCCAACTTGGGGATGTGTCTGTGTCTAAGAGCATGTAAAGAACTCCTTGGTTCTGGTGCTTACACAAATGATTTGCTGGCAGAGATGTAAGACCAACAAACCTGCAAAGAGGTCAAGGAAAAGGGGAAAAACCCCTTAGAGAAATGCCTGTAGGCTTGGCTGTTTTTTTTAAAGCATAGTCAAATACTGTGTTCCACACTGAATCCTGTATGTGCCTGGGATCTGTAGAGACACCGTGTTGGGCTCGAGGTCCCTACCTCTGGGAGGGCCCTACTGTGTGAGGGGAAGGAGACAAGAAAGGTGAGGTGCAGCCCTTGATCCAGGTTTACGGTTTTGGAGTGGGTTTTTTCCCCCCTCTGTACTTCCTGTACACCTGCTTCTTGAGCATGTCATCACTACAGAGAAAAAAAAAAATATAAAAATATATATACATACTTAAAATTATTTCCTGATCCTGCCCGCAGCCTGCAGCTTGGCAGTAGCTGGCTGCCAGCTACAGTGGAGTCCAGCATAACTTGATCCTGCTCCTTGTAAAGCTATTTTCAGTTTCATTTGGGAGGGAATCCCAAGGCTGCTAAACATGTGTTAGACTAAACACCTTTTATCAAGGTCAGTAAGAAGGCAGAGTGAAAAGGATCCAAGTCCCCAAGCCTCAAATGAGGAAACTTTGAAGATCTGAGATCAAGACACAGACTGAAGTTGTCCAAAGGTATTTTGTAGTTCCTGGACTCCCTTTTTTATATACTACGTACATAGCAAACACAGTACAAAACCCTAAATCCACATGGAAGTGATGGCAATTTAAGTAAATATTCAGTATTGGTATAAACAGTGATAGATATATTATACTTCTGTAATAAAAATCATCCTGAAGCATGTGCTGGGTTTTGGGGTTTTTTTGGGGTCTTTTAAAATTGCTGCTTCACTATACATAAATTATTCAGTTACCCAGTTTTTAAAATAAGTTTCATGTACCTAATATAAATAAAAGAAGGTAATATAATCTAGAGGAAGTGCCTTAACTTTCCTCTGCCTACCATACCTTGGTCCTGGAGAATCAATTTCACTTTCCCTACTTATCTATTTTATATTTAATTTGCTGTTTGTTTTAACTGAAAAGAAGCTTGAAACACTGAAACAAGCCCTACTGTAAATAACCCGAGCTTTCCCATCAGGGTGCTGATAAGAGCTGAGTTCATGGCACTATGCAATGATGTGTGTGACTGCACAGGAAATGGTATCTTAGCTATACACAAATGCCTTGAAAGGGTAGTGATAACTCCAGCTTATTTTTTTTATCTCCTGCTGATGGCTGTGCAACAGACTTTTCTCAGGGCTGCTGTGTGCCTTCCTGTGGGGCTGCAGCACAGCTCTCCCTGTGCTCTGCCTGCTCGTCTATACCATGGCTTGTACCTCGTGTCTACACAGAACTCAAATTATACTGTGCACACTATGGGAAAGGATTAGATGCCCCCTTTGTGGGATGCCTGGTTCTGTATCTCCTAGAAAAACAGGGTTTCCCTTGAGTATAAACAGAGTAACAAAGAGAAAATTAAAAATCTTGATTTAATAGTGCTGCTTGGGGACAAAATTGTGGTTGGATATGGACTTCAATGTTTTCCCAAAACTCACTCCTTGATGTCACTGATCCAACCAACTATAAATCATCTGTGCTACAAATTTTGGTCTCTATAGTTTCAGCCATACACAAAGGCTTTACCATATTATTATTGGTGTTTTGTTGCTAGAATAGAAAAAATGTATTTGAATAAAGTGAGCTTTCATATACCAAATACATGGAACTATTACTACACAAATAACACACAGGTGGGCTCTCCCATACATGCAGCCACAAATGATTTCAGCATGTTTGCCTCTCACATTTCCCACTGATGTTACCAATTCATTCAGGCACCTGGGACTGACAATCCTGGCTACTCCATGTATGCTTTTAGTAGTGTAATCCTCAAGCACCAAAGGGCAAAGGAGTTATCAACTCATAGCTAGTGGTGAGCTTGCCTTCTCCCATGTTACACCATTTCTAGTGCTGTTTTTGATACCCCACACATGTCAGTTGAGTGCAGAGACACCATAGGTCCAGTGGGGCCTGTCCCCCTTCTGCTTGCAAACGGCCTAATGGTGAACCCCTCCAAGGTATGGGGCAGGCAGAGCAGAGGAGACCCACAGGAGATTTCTTAAGGCAAACTGGCCTTCACCCTCTTGCCGGCGCACAGCTGAACCCCAAATGCAGTCCTACTGCCACTGGAAAAGGGGCTCAATGACTCCTGCTTGGTCATCACAAAAATGGAATCACTGGGCGTGCACTTCTCTGTCTCCTCTAAGGGCACCAGGGAAACATCCCAGTTTAGCCCTGCCCTCTTCTGCCTCCTTCCCTTGACTCAAATACCCAACAACTCCCTGTAAAGATTTAGGAGATGCTACTCAAAATCAACTGAGAGCAAAAAGAGAAAGGCATTGGGAAGATGGGCAGGATTCACTCCAGCACCAGCCAGAGAGAAGGGAGGGCTACACCAGGGTATTGCTTCCAGTATGGAAGTTACACCCACAGCCTTTGCTGCCCATCCCTCTACACTTCTATTCACCTACGCACTGCCTCATGGTTCTTGTTACTCTGTGGAAGCTGCACCGTGGAGGATGAGCTGAATGCTGCCAAGGAGCAGCTAAAATAAGCATCTCGTCAGACAACTTCAAAAGATGCCAGAGAAATTAGGCTCCAATGTAAATCATGCAACAGGTTTATTTTCCACCATTGCATTGTGGATTCTTTTGAGAGGCAAAACTATTTGTGTCAAGGCTCCATCCAAGCTATTAAGCCCTGGGGAAACGAGAGAAAGGAAATCATTACAGCAGTGCAAAATGGCATGTTATAGATGGGACATGGACAATATGTATACACTGCTTCAGCACACAGCATGATCATTCTCAAATGCAGCAGCCTGACTAACTGATCGTACTTCGGTCTTTTAAATAGTTCAGTTGAATAAATACCACGGCCGTCTGCCTATCACACAGGCTAATCGCCTGCAAAGAGCACATTAGAGTCATATATTTGCTAACTATATTGCTGTTGTCAACAATTTGTAGTTAGCAATCCATTCCAGGGAGGAAAGAACTCTTTTCTTGTTTAAAAACAAATCAGAACAATTGGAAAAAAAAATTCCTGTCATGGGCCTGAAACCAGCGCCTTCACTCCCAAGGGCGATATATACAAGACAGACAATAAATGCTGTGGAAGGAATAGAACATTTGCCTGACATATTTCAACCTGTAGTGAATTTTTATACCCAATTTGAAAGCCTCACAAAGCCCCCTACATTTGCAGTGGAAACTGTGACATGCCCTAAGCATAAGGGAGATGGCACTTGCTGCTGTACTCCTGGATGCCTTTTCCCTTCTACTCCATTCACAAACTATTTCACTAACGGGTTGTAACACTTAACTGATGGGCTCTGCTTCCAAAAGGACCATTGCTCACACCATACACACTATTACATGTAAGCCAGCACTATAAAAACAGGGCTACCTTGAAATTATTTCAGATTGTCCCAAATCTTCAAAATTCTCGTATCAGCAGCATATGCCTGTTCCTGGGGTCTCTGAACTGTCATGCTTGGAGGAACCTTTTGCCAAGTTTCTGAAAATAAAACCTTTACAGTGGTAGGTTTTTCTTTATTCTTGGTATTGTACACAAATGCCTGAACAGCATCACCTTGTTTAGCTTCCAGTGGGCTGAATGCACACTCTGAGGTGGAGACAGTGCATGGAAATCTGATGTGTTAAACCTGACATGTGGAGGACAAATACAAATTTGCCAGCCATAATTACTGGTGAGTCACATGTTCAGTGATGTCCCTTCGACCCAGCTGGGGCTTCTGGCTCGGTTCATCTTTTGTGCTCCCAGTTTCTGTTCAAACTGGGAAGACAGATTACTGTTTTTAAGACTGTAGAAGTACCTGTTTAGATCAGCTTTCCCCCTGTGGATCTGGCAGTGTGCAGATGTCTCCTTCAAAGCATGAGGCAGTCCCTTGGGATGGGGACATCAGCAGCTGCAGCACTGTGTTGGGACAGATGTGTCAGTGCCCAGCCCTGAGCACCTGCCATGGGAAGGTGCTGCCTGCACAGCCCAGGGGGAGTATCTTCTCACCAGAACCTTCCCAAAATCCAAACTTCCTCCAGGAGAGACACTCTAGCCCATCATCTTTGTGGCTCATGGTCAACTCGGTGTCCACCAGGACACCCAGGTCCTTTCTTGCTGAGCTGCTTTCCAGGTGGGTGGCCCCTGGCATGTACTGATGCTTTTCCCCAGGTGCAGGGCTTTGCACTGCTCTTTGGCAAACTTCATAACGCTCCTGTCAGCCCATTTCTCCTGCCTGTTGTTGTCCCTCTGGAAGGCAGCACAACCCTCTGATGTATCAGCCACTCCTGCCAATTTTATGTAATCTGCAAACTTCTTCAGGTACACTGTGCCCAACATCCAGATCATAAATGAACAGGCTGAGCAGGGCTGGACCCAGTACTGACCACTGAAGTACACCCCTAGTCACCCCAACCCAACTGAACTTTGTGCTGCTGGGCCTGTTCTACCAGTGTCCAATCCACTGTCTGCTCATCCAGCCCCTGCATCAGCTGGGTGTCTATGAGGATCTTACGGGACACAGTGACAAAGGCCTTCCTCAGTATCAACTGCTCTACTTTCATCTACCAGGCTTTGTTCTCATATGGTAGGTCAGCTTCTCACAGGGAAGGCAAACTGAGTCTAAGAAACTCTAAATTAAAACTCTATGAGGGAAACTTACTCTAGGGATCTGTCTTGCATCAGAGCTCCTGAGATCTACTGTACCTTAACCTCTACGGCTTTCATGCATGCTGTGCACCCATGTATTTACTTTTGTAGTGAGATCATAGGAAGAATGCAGATTCATGCTAGCATTTGTAGGCTCAAAGAGTGAAGTGCATGATTTTCCTATGGGAAAAAGTATTTTAAAGAATTTTCTTGTCATTAAATATCCCATTTAACTGATTATTTAGTATCATTTTCAATCAAAACATTATATTCGCCGGCAAAGCAAAGAAAAATGAGCTGGTTTGAGTACACAGGACTAAACAAAACAAACAAGAGAGCCCTTACTTTACAGTCAGTTTTAAAACCCAGGCATTTTGTTTTCCCAGCAATCAATACACCAATGATAACAAGAGGAAAAGGATACCAATTAAACATAATTGCCAGTCCTGCTTTCCCCAAAACCTGAAACAAAAAGCACTCAGTGTCACCCTAATAAAATACTTGTTCCTTTCCCAGTCAAGTGCTTTTTTAAACAGCCCATAAAGCATCTCAGTTCTTACAAACGATTTCCAAGTTTGATATCAATGAAATTACTTCAAAGCCTTATTAGTTCCCCAGTGGAAGTTTGTTCACTGCTCTGATACACTTGGCTCCCTATTTTGTCCTGGCTCTCTCCACTGATCCCAGGCACAGATATTTTCACCACATTCACTTGATCTTCTCCAGCATCGGATGAGAATCACTGTTGCAAAGGCTGCCATCCATTGCCCATCTCTTCTTGCTGATGTGCATCTGTCTTGCTCATGGTAAGAGGGAGAGGGACCCAGCCATGGATGAGTTACCAGGTCTCAGCCAACAGGTCAGTGAGGTGAAGCTGAAAATCAGTTCTTAAACTGCTATGCCACTTTTGCAGGCAAAACATCTCATTTTCCCTGTTACACCAACATGGTTTTGACTCCTTTGTCTGTCTTCCAACTAGCCGCAAAAGTGAAGCACGCCAGACTACCCCCTTGAGGGGTAAAGCAGCTTCACCAGCTCAAAGCCCATAAACAATGTGAGGTGCCACCAGTACCACTTATGCCCTGAGAGACCCAGACCTTCAGACTCACTGCAAACCCCTTCCCATCCACTCTTTACAGCACAGCAGCTCCAGTTAAAAACTACTTTTTCTTGGTGCAACAGGGCTGGAATAGGGCTAACCTCAGCTTTCTTATAAAGCCATGGGGTTAGAATAGCAAATTCCAACACTTCTGTAACTCATCTTAAATCAACTGAAAGCCACATTTTCACATAGCCTCTCATCGTCCTTCTATAGCCTGGCTTAAATAAACAAATAATGAGAAGAAAAGCAGAACCAAGTGAAAAACTGAACCTTCCAGCTCCCAGATCCTTTCTGGTGATGTACAAATGCTCTTGCCTAAGAACACAGGTGAGGACATGCAGGTGATTAACCACACACGTGTGCCACCCAGCTTGCCACCATGAGCTGAAAGGGATAAACCCTTTCTGCTGCCCATAGCTCTGATGGCTCTTATGACACAGATAGCGTCCCAAACGACAAGATCTAGGGATGAAGAGCTGGCAATCAACAACAGACTCATCAGCTTATCTTCTCTTGTGGGACAGGGTCTCACTTGGGAGCACAGGCAGATACAAAGGTGCAGGAGTATTGGGGTGCTGCCCGAGGAGCCAAAGGATAGAGGAATCTTCCCTCTCTCTGTGCAAAATATGGTTATTTAATACTCTGTTCTTCCCCACTAGCATGAGTAACCAAATGCTCCATCAGCTTGCCACTTAAAAATCAAGTTTATGCTCATAGCTTCAGATTTACTAGATTGACTCTCCTTCTCTCCCTCCCCATCACTTTTATAAGCCAAGCCCAACATTTCATCAGCTACGCAATGGCACTAATCCTCAGTAAAAAGTATGCACACAGCAGATTTCAAGCACTCATGCACCACCGTATCTCATAATGTGTGAATGGAAAAAAATTTCAAGAAAAAAAGGCCCCTTCTTTTCATCCTTGCAAAATTTTTAACCACTGGAAGAATTTTGTTTAAAAGAGACAGAAAAATATAAGACTCCTGTGATGTGCTAAAAAATGCAGCATTTTTTCTTTGAATCTCCCATCATTTTACACATGCTTTCATCACAGCATTTGTACCAAGTGTTTCCTGGTTTGACTTTGAGGGGAAGAGAATTGACCTCTCCACCACGCCATGATTCATGAGATGTCAGATGAATTCTGACTGAATTCAAAACAACACCAGCATGAGATGCAGCACAATGGTGCTGATGGATGTAACAAGAAAACCTCACAACCTCTCAACAACGACCAATTTTGCCCTCCTAGAAGCCCCTAGACTGAACTGTGAAATATGCCTGTCCAATCTGGATCTGCCCACAGAAAATACTGAAAATACGTCATGTTGCATCTCAGTGCCACTGAGGTTACCACTGTTCAGTCAACCAGTCCAGGTTACCACAGAATCATAAAATATACTGAGCTGGAAAGGACCCATCAGGATCATCAAATCCAACTCCTGGCCTTGCACAGGGCACTCTAAGAGCCATTCCATGTGCCTGAGAGCATTGTCCAGATGCTTCTTGAACTTTGTCTGGGTTGGTGCTGTGACCATTTCCCTGGGGAGCCTGTACCAGTGCCCAACCACCCTCTGAGTGAAGAACCTTTTCCTGATATCCAACCTAACTCCCCTCCACTCAGCTTCATGCCATTCCCTCAGGTCCTGTCACTGGTCACAAGAGTGAAGAGATCAGTGTCTGTTCCCCCACTTCCCCTCATGAAGATGTTGAAGACCACAATGAGGTCTCCCCTGAGTCTCCTCCAGGCTGAATAAACCAAGTGACCTCAGCTGCTTCTCACACAGCTTCCCCTCTAGACCCTTCACCATCTTCATTGCCTTCCTTTGGACACTCTCTAACAGTTTAATGTATTTTTTGTATTGTGGTACGCAAAACTGCTCCCAGCACTCGAGGTGAGGCCGCCCCAGTGCAGAACAGAGCAGGACAATCCCCTCCCTGGCCCGGCTGGCGATCCTGTGCCTGATGCCCCCCAGGACATGGTTGGCCCTCCTGGCTGCCAGGGCACTGCTGACTCACGTTCAACTTGCCATCAACCAGGACCCTCAGGTCCCTTTCCATGGCACTGCTCTCCAGCCTCTCATTCCCCAGTCTGTGCACAGAGCCAGGGTTGCCCTGTTCCAGGTGCAGAATCCAGCCCTTGCCCTTGTTAAACTCCATATAGTTGGTGACTGCCTCTCTCTAATTTGTTGAGGTCTCTCTCTCTCTGCAATTACAGATTGCAATAAACTGCATTACCTGTAATACGTCCAAATGTCCCACTTGCACATGCATACAAGCAAGCACTTCTGTCCTGCCTTTTGCCTCATCCACTTGACTGTGAGGTCTACTGGGCAGCAGTCATTTTGGCACATGATTAGCACAAAGCACAGACCTCAGCTTGGATTCCAGTTACCACTGCAATCACTTATGAGGATGAGTGGGCATGTATCCATGCACACCCTCACTGAGGTGGCACAGGGCTGCCTTCCCTTTCAGAATAGCTGCTGGCCACTCCTTGTGGGTGCATTCCAGTGTGCCTTCTACTCCCTCTTCACGTTTCTCTACTACTGGAGCACTTCTAGCACTTAGTCAGCCCAAGTGTAAATATTATGTCTGAATTTTACTAATTTGATGCTCTAGGAACAAAAATCTTCTAGGCAGTTCAAAGCAGTCTTCTCAGCTGCTTTGGTATCTGAGCTCTGACCAACACACTGCTCCCAATGCATGAAGGTGAGACTACTCCAAATTATGCCAAGACTACACAAAAAAGTAATAATGCTCTTTGTCTTCAGGGGTCCAGACTCAGACTACTCAGAGGAAAAGGGCTGTATTTCAGGAAATGCAGGCAGGGCAACCAGTGTTGTAAAAAGACCGCTGCTATTGCAGGTAAAAGTAAACAGCATTTTCCTGATTCTACGAACTAGTCAACATGAACATATTTCGCAGATGCTTATTGCAAGAGGAAACTAGGTCAGTTCTGCCCATACTTTTCCATCAAACCTTTGGAGAGAACATACATCATGATGAGTGCACTATACCAAATTTTGTTATTATCACCTCCCCTATCTTAATGATGGCTGCGTGGTTCCAGAAGAGAAGCACACTGCCGTAGGATATAGAGCTCCTGACATATTTACTGCAGCATTTTTCACCGGTAATTTCCACTGCAATGTGTGCTACTATATGTTCAGAAAAACTCAGAGAAACTGCAGGATGCAGAACGACAATTACATCTTTCCCAGATGAGACTACTACGTTAATGGATCGGCGTCATCCATCACCATAGATCGTAAGTCCTCTGGGGAACGTCACCAGCCCACTCCAATAAATCTGACTGGGAGATTTTGTACTTGGCTGTTCAGCTCAGCCTCAGGAAGCAGTCTAGCAACACGGTTCACAGCATGACTGTAGCTCAGCTCTCCTGGAGAGGTGTTGTTGCTCCATAGCAATGAAGCTCCAGATGTAAGAGGTCCAGCATGTAAGGGCACACAGGACTGCAGTGTTAATTCCTCACACAGTCAGTTCTTCAAAGAACTGAATTTTGATACATGGACTGTAGGCAGTGAAGGAAGAAAAGCTGACTGTGTAGCTTCATTTCTTTACCACCAACAACAAAGAAAAGGAAATAAAAAATAAAGAAGAACAAAACCAACAGTGAAAAAAACCCCAAACAAACCTGCCAGCAGACTGGTGCAGTTCTGAAGTAAATTTTTTTTTGCTGTCAATCTTTTTGATTCTTCAGGCCACCTCAGCAGACAGAGCAGACTGCCATGAATGTAAGGTGATGCTCTAACAGGGAAGAACATACTTCTCACAGGCTCTCCCTTTAGGAAAGCCAAACAAATAACCGACAAATAAAAACCTCCATGGCTGTACCGTGTCCTAGCTTATCCTTGTAATAACAGGAGGACAGGGCCTGAGGCTGTTTCCCCTTGTCTCCTGCACTAATGCGCATACAGCTGCAGTGTAAGAGCAGGCTGGGGGGAAGGTCAGCCCCATAGAAGCCCTTCTGAGAGGCAGCTCTGAGCAAAGGGGTCTGAGGGCACTTTTGTCTCTCATGTTGTGTATATTCTGTTCCAGTGATATATTTTCCTGATACATTTTTCATGTAGCTGGAGCTAAGAATTTTCTTGTACTGTATGGAGTGGGGAATGCCACAGCACTGCTATTCCCAATGGCTTAACCATTTTGAGTCTTCTCTTCCCTTAGGCACCAGCTTTTCCCACTGACCCCACCCCACACTGGACCAATGCCATGGGTGATGTGCGTAGTCCTTCTCCCTCAGCCTGGGTATACAATGAGATGGCACCAACACCAATGCCTATTCCCACTAGGAAAGGGCCACCACCAGACATACCCCTGGAAATGGGGACCACCTTGGGGTGACAACTGTGCCTGTCCAACCCTCCCCATCGCCATCTCCCAGCTCTTAAGCAACTCATCCCCAGGGTGACTGACCCCCTCCCCTGTCTCAGTGTGGGTGCACTGGGTATGGCCAGTGGAACAGGGATGGACACTGAGGGCTTGAACTACTGCAGCTCCTGCAGCTCCAAGTACCTGACAGAAGCACAACAGAGCCTGGGAAATGAGCAAACAAGCAGGAAGTAGTTTAAATTATGTAGTAATTTTAGGGAATAAAAACTGCCTATAGCCTGTGTAAGTTGTGAGAAATGGCACGTGCTCCTCTTGCCTCAGGCAAATGCTTATGTTGATAGCAAGCTTGGCTACAAAAATTACACCCTTCGTTGCAATAGAAACAGCAAGAGCACCCAAGAAGCACAAAATATTCGGTATTTTCTTGGTGGGGTGTTAAAGAAAACAACTATGTTCATTGAAAAGCCTGCTGTTGGCAAAGGAGGTGGGCAGATGCCACCTGCAAAAGCTCTCCCTCATCCTTCCAGTGGGACAGTCAGCATCGCTGCACTTGCCCCATGCTCAAGGGGCAAAGCCATTGCTGACCAGAAGGGCTGCTGCACCTTTCAGGTCCTCTGCATGGAAAATGTGGTTCAGTCCCACACTGCCCCAAGAAACTCTGTGGCTCCATCCGGGCTGTCCTGTCCAGGCACCCCACATGCAAGGATGGGTGGTCTGTGAGGTACCAAGGCAGTGTGTGCCAGGCCACTGGGCTCCCAGGGGCTGCTGCTGGCCTGTCTTTGCCCAGGATGGCAGCTGAGGGAAACCAGAGGCATCTGCAATACGAGATGCACAGCAGGAACAAGCCGCACCACTACAGGAATTGCAAAAGAAGCCCTGAGAGCTAAGGTGGCAACCAAGAAAAACTGCCTGTCAATGGATGTGCTCATGTGCCAAACTGTCGGCCAAGCTGGGTAAACATCTGGGCAGCACAAACCAAACCAGAGGAAACAGCTGTGCCCTGGCGAGCACAAACCCTTTATGACCTCAACTGAATCATCCCTGAAAAGATGTCATGGCCCATAGTTCAAGAAGCCGAGCAGACAGCTGCTGGCTGTGGCCGCACTGGGGAGGGTGGCCACCAGGGCAGGTGTAGTGACTGTAAACTCTGTCAAGATGTGCTCCAAAACAAGAAGGCACCAGAGCTACCCTGAACTCAGCATCCACAATTTTCCCCATGGGGAGGGCAGGTTAGGCTGCAACAACCAACTTGCATTTCCATGGCTGGATCATGCAGCTGAAAGGGCCATCTTCACAGGGAGCATTTCCCAGGAAACACTTTGTGCAGGTTAACTCCAGTAATCTCAAGGGATGGCAGCCCTTGAATGGACCTCACTGGTGAGGTCAGTGCCAGCACCCACAGCTTCACACGGAATGGTGAATGTGTCCCAGTGCACGCCCATCTTGCCACCCCCAGGCGTCCTCCATGTCCAGTGGAAAGGCTCCCACAGAATGCTGCAAAAGCATGAAGAATCAATAAAATCCATTGACTTTTTGTCTGACATTAGCAATTTTACAGCTTAATGCTAAGCAGAGTAAGCAGGAGAGCATACTGCTACCAAAAATAAACAAAGGCGGGGGGTGTGGGTCTTTGAAGATCCCAAATCACCCAGTACAATTAATGCCCAGTAAACCCTGACCAGTCCTTAGAGTGATTAAGGATGATTCAGCCCCTGCTCTGGGTGAAGGTTTCTCCAGAACCCAGCCATCAGCACATGTTTGGGTTTAGCTCTCTAAACAGTCACTGAGGGATTAGGTCCCTGTGTGTCTTCAGAACTAATTAAAGGTTGTTTATTATCCAATTGTTCCCGATAGCGTATATTTCTTCTTGGTGTAAACACAGCCGACGCCTACGTCTAAAAAAACCCACAAAACCAAAAGTGGTGGAAAGGTCTGCATTTCACCAAGTTATGGGGTGTGAGGGACACCCCACAGGCTGCCCTGCTGGCACCCAGCTCTCCCTATCCAGCAGCCATGGGCACGGGTGCTTGCCACCATGCGGAGCTGAGTCTGATCACCTCCTTCCATGCTGTTCATGACTTGGGCACTAACTACCAGGAGAAGTTCTGGTCACATTTTCTCACAGAGAAGCAGTGTTTATGTGCGATCAGATCTGAACAAGGTAGCTGGAGCACACTCCAAGCAGCATTAAGTTGGTACTGCAGCACCCTGGGCAGCTTTTGTCACACACTGCGCATCTGGAAAAAACGGCAGTATCCCCTTATTTCATCAAACAATTTTTGGGACCCTAGAAAGGGCTTACCCATATAGCATTAAACAAAGCCCTTTGGCAACACCTGCATTCTTGACATAGCCTGTGAAGAACCACTGTCTTCTCCAGGCCCTGGCTTACACAGCTGGTGGGCACCAAGTGGGTTTGGCTGGGACTAGAGCCCAGAATTTACATCAAAAAGCCACTGAAGCTGCAAACTCAGGCACTAAGGAAAACAGAAATGCAACCTTATCCTGGTTGCCTAAATGGTCCTGACTGTGTGGCTGTGTTATGATACACTCTTAAACACACAGTTATCCCCTCTTTTGTCAGACAAAAAGCCTTGTCATGATGCAAAAGGTCATCCACAAAAAGCAATTTTTTTCCATAGGCCTCTTTGTGAGTTTTAAGCTTTTGACTCCAAACTAAGCAACACTTATTTCACACAGATTTGTGTATGTAATATGAAAAATTTAAATTGGTCTATGAATCTGCTCTTAAAGATATAATGCTACTTGCTATCCTTGTAAATGTATAGAACTACTTTAGTCTTTCTTTTGCTGCATTTTACAAAGGCAACATACTGTAGTTTCAGTAGTTGCATTTTTAAATGTGTTTATCTGGGTCACTGCTACTTACAGCCTAAGAAGATTTAGTGAAGCCAGTTTAGAATCAGTCTAGTGCAAAGGAAAAAATTCTTTAATTAAAACCGAAAGAATTATATTGTTTGGAAGGTAAAGATCTCAACATTATCAAATTAAAGTATTTGGACTGATTCAAGAAGAAAATAGACCTACAGGCAATTTCATTCAAAAGGCACTTAGACTTCTGGGGGTTTTGGAGTCATCACAAATTATTTCATGTAACTGGCAATTTCAGGTAGAGAAAAGAGAACCCAGAGCGTTACAACATTAGGATTTTAATTGTATGATGTAAAATCAAGAATAAGAACGTGATTCTCAATTGTGGCGGTCTGCCTGGCCCACTTGGAACACTGCTGGCGTGCGTGCCAGCTTGCCCTGAGAGGCCACACTTCTTTCTGCGCAGTGGCCATCACAGAAGACAGGAGAGAAGACAACCTGTTTTAATGGCATTGCTCCCAGATCCTTCTACTGAGACAAACAATCTGCAAAGAGAGAAAGTAGGGAGGGATGTTCAGAGGCCAGAAGTGATACCAGGCTCTGTGCATTTCCAGTGGTCCTAGCTTTCCACTGTCTTGGAAAATACCCTAGGGAAGATGTTGGTCAGGAAAGGCAAAGCTGCCACTCATGTGGGAAATGCCATGGGAGGCTGAATGGCCTGAATGGCTGAGCGTGTCTGTATGATGCAAGACAACATCCCTCAGCATCACATCCCATTGGTGACAGGGAAGTGACTCAGGAGACAAGAGTACTTCAAAGGTTCATGGAAAACTGGTTTGTTTTAGCTGAAGCCTGTCTGCTATGGAACAAGGAGGACTGCTAACAGAAAGCATCTGCTCCGTATCCTGTGGCTGCTGTTGGAGTGGTTCATCCCATAGGAACAAAAGCCTTCCTCCTCTTTTCCCTTTCTTCTGGTAAAGGGAGGAGGGCAGGCTGGGAGATAACCATCACTGCTGCTGCTGAACCACAGCCGGAGGATGCCTGACACTGCACCAGAGTGGGATGGGAAGTTCAGCACCTGCCCCAACCTGCCCTACGATCTCCACGACAGAAAGCCAAACAACTGCCCATCCATCAGTAGGGTACCGGTGTGACAGAAACATCAGGTTACAGCAGCTGCACCACTCTGATCCACAGTTAATTATTCCCTATATCCAAACAGCAGCAACATGGGGAGGAAAGGAACAAGCATGTAGTCGGCAGTTTGATCCTGTTATTGATCGAATGCTAACAGAGGGAAATAACTAAGTATAAAATATTTCTTGTGTCAGAAGCAGGTAGGAAGGGCAATGGATTTTCTTCAGATTATTGAAGGCAAGAAAAGGGAAGACAAATTCTCAAAAGTCCAAAGTTTTTACTTAGTTTTTTTTTTTTCAAACAGGGCCAATTTTTACCAGTTTTTTGAGGGCTGCTTTTTGTTTGGGTTTTTTTTCAGTTCCCTCAATCTATTCCTTGACAGACACCACACCAGCTATTCACTGGATTTGGTGATCTACAGCTTCAGTTTTTCAGGTTCTCCTGTGACTGCAAGAGGGCAGTTTCTGGTACTTCAAGTCCTGCTGCAGCAGACGTCATCTCACAGTCAGCAGGGCCAGCTACAGATCAAGACCCCAAAGGAGTAAAAAGCTCAATATCTAGCCCCCTAGTAAGAAAGGATTTATGTTATCATAATGTTTTTTAGAGATTTATCACTTCCTTTACCTTTGTCCATACGCATAGTGAAGAAAATCTGTTTTAAACATGTGACAGGCATGATTTCCATTAGAGAGTAAATTTGGGGGATAAATGAAGAAAAAAGGGAGCTATTATTAACCCAGAGACAAGCACTGCACTGGTAAGTGAGCACTAGCATCTGAGCATAAGTGTTTTTCAGCCTATTTACCATATCAGGTTGCCACACCATTCTTCAGATTATCTCAGATCACTGGAACGCCTTTCCTTAAAAATAGGGCTATAAGAAATAATTAAATGTTGTCTTTGGGTTTGTGCAAGCAGGCATAACCACCTTCTCCACAAGTAGCTTGGAAGTCTGCTGCTGGTCCTTATGGAAAAACACATTTGGCCTTAACATCAGGTCCTGCAGGTTGTGAAGCCCTACATTCAGCTTGCTGGGATTTTGGTGCAACAGCTTCAGAGAGCTGTATTGGATCAACCGCAGAGATGCAGATACCTTTGCAGGCAGGTCAGACACCAATCCTGTGGAGACCAGAGCATGCCCCAAAAACCTGAAGCAAGGAGCAAAAAGGAGGGAAGAATGCAGAATTCTGACATCTGTATCACAGAACTGTGGGGACCTCTGAATTGTCTCCAGATCAAAGGACCACTTGATAGCAGTCACCAAACGCCTTCTAGCAGAACACCACCACTCATTTCAAACTTCACACATCCTCCCAGGAAAGGCCACTAAGCTGATACATTTCATGATTTATTCCTAGCTGCAATGGAAGGAAGTGGTAGCACATGGAAATGTGGCACCAGCAGAGAGTTTGGGGAATCCAATTCTGGGGGTGCACATGGTGCTGCTGTGGAAAATGGAGACAGTGCAGGGTACAAGACACAGAGTTCTGGGCATTAAAAATCCAACCAAACAGAAAACTCAAACAATCCTCCCTCCTGCCCCCCCAAACAAAAATATGTAGGGAATACGAAGAGGTAAATGGAGGAAGAAAACCTAGAGCTGCTGGCCCAAGGGAAAAGATGAATGAAGCTGCAGAGAACACAAGAAATAGAGAGGGTGGAAAACTGAATCTGTTAGGGAAGATACAGAAAGCAGGGACAAATAAAGAGCTGCTGTTCAGTGCCCGTAGCTTGTAGAAATTAGACTCCTTGAGGGATGACTACTGTGTTTCTAAAACAGTTGTCAAAGATGGATGAAAAATTCTTATCACCACGATGGAGGAAGTGATCTATTTTCGTAACTCTGAAAGCTGGGAAAGAATAGGCTTGTCTTCATCATACCACAGAATGCCAGGTCATGTAAACAGGTGTACTTGGGCAGACCATGCTCTTTTACAGACCTCGATGGGCTCTCCATGATCCACCTGTGAAGGTCTGATTTGGACTGAATGCTCAAACAAAGTGACTGGCAAGCAGTGGAGTCCCAGGGCATCGCCACAGTGTGATCTGCAAAACTGTTCTCAGGTAAAATTGCAGGAGCTGCATTTGTGTGGAATGAAAATACATTGAGAACAATGTTTAGGGCTATTGAAGAAAAATATTCTACTTGCTGCCTGCAGTCAATGCATACACAAATCTCCCTGCAGTTTGCCTTCTAGAAGGAAAGAATATTACACTGAAGCCATTCCTAAGCAATAGCATTTCTTGTGATGACCAAAAATCAACTTTAAATTTATGTTGTCTCTTACTAAGCCATTAAGAAATTTCTTATCATTGTCTTGAAGCCACAAATTCCTGTAGTCTGCTTGGACCCACTTTGTGCTTCAAATTCTCAAATCAGCACAACAGTGAGGATTATTAGAAAATGTGTGTTATGCTGCAGCTAGTAAACACTACAAAGAGCATCCCGATATTTACGACACAAGGTTGTAAGATTTGACAGACAGCCTTCAACCTGAGAAATAAAGTAACTATGGAAATAAGAGTCTGAAAAACAAACAAAATATATTCCCAAGTCAAAGCACAAAAGAACATGAAAGAGCCAAGGAAGAGTCACTACAGATTTTCAATTTCATTATTTTGATTTAATAAAATTCTTTGGATAGTGTTGCTTGCTCAGTACAAGCATAGAAATTGTAATGGCAAACACTGTACTGTGATTTATGGATTGAAAAGTTGTCTGATTTCATTATGCTGGTAAATATAACACTGCAGACACCTTCTCTTGGAAAGCTATTTCTAAATTGTTACATCAATATTAAGATAATCAGAATTGATATTTACGTTTTATAGGAACAGCATGTGCCTGTATGTCTACATGGGCACATACACACATACAAACTAACATTTTTAACATTTCTCTATTTTTTGGATCACAGGAATACATGCTACAGGAACTGCTGATTTATCCAAAACCAACCTATGAAGTTATAACGAGTCCAGTCCAGGATGTTTTTACTGATTGTACCCTTTCTTCCCACTGAAGGTAATTCAAACAGAAGTACCCAAGAGAAGCCCAGTTCAATAATTTGTTATCCAAGACTTATGAAGGTGTAACTTTGCCTTCAGTTTACAATGATGTAATTGATGGATAAATCACTGAAGCCCTAAGATACACAGTCCAACACCTACGTTAACTATTTATATTTTTCAGCTGGAGTAGTGCATGGTAAATAATTTTTAACTAAACTTTGCCTTTCACTCATGGTTTCGCAACAGAAGCACACGTTAAGGCGCATTTCAGGTGCCAGAGCCCACACACCACTGTTGACAATATCTATGGGACAGGAGGCTGACAGGGAAGCAAAGGATGTGAGACAGCACCAGTGAAGGAGAGAGAGGGAGAAGTGAGGCAACATGGCCAGAGAGGCACAAGGATGCCACCCTACGAAGTGCAGCCTGGTGCAGCACATTCACAGCTCACACTGCCTACTGCTCACACCACCCACGGCTCACACGGCCCATGGCTCACAGAGCCCACGGCTCACAGAGCCCATGGCCCACACGGCCCACGGCTCACACGGCCCACGGCTCACAGAGCCCATGGCCCACACGGCCCACGGCTCACACTGCCGACTCCCCCAGCCCTCAGGGCAGCAACCCTTCAGCAGGGGCATCTGAAAAGGGGCTCTACAGGGAGAGGATAACGGGGACAGCAACTGAAGCGCCAAGGACATGGATCTGTCCTCTGCAGCAACTGGAAGAGTGAGGGCACGTCCAGCCCTCATAAATAAACCAGGCCACATCCCCATTTCTGCTCGCCATTGCAGGAGCCCACAGGGTGATCCTTTGCCTTGTCCCCCTCGATCACTGTCACCAGGAACAACAACTGGCACTTATCAGCAGAGACATCTCTGCAAAGGAGTGACTTCAGGACACTGTGTCCTTCCCCGGTCCCTTGAACCCTTGAGACAATTTACAATGCTGTCACTTGTACATATTCCCTCCCCATCTGCAAAGTGCTTGTCTCTAAATTTAACATTTTGCTTTCTAAATAAAAGTCCCTAAGAGTTCTCACACCTTGATGATAAGCGCTTTTATTGATATTCCAGTTCAGTTTTCAAAATATTTGCAGATTATAGGATAAATGGTGTTTGCTTTTATGCCCTCCTCAGGAGATAATAGTTGGGTAACTTGTATTATCCAGATGAAAATTTATTGGTTATTTAAAATTTATTGGTTGCACTGGGGAAAGTAGATCCTTCCCAAAATTAGCCTTTGACCCAGTTCATCTTTCATAAACAAGCAATGATTTAAAAAATCCTCAGCAGATAAGATGTTTGCAGCCCCAGCATCACTTGCATAAATGTTAGAAAGTGTAAGCATAACAAAGCTACATCAGCCGTATTTCACAGCACCAAGACTAAGGATGAAAAACTATGGAAAACTTCCCTAATGAAATGTCAAAGCCAACTAGTGTCACTAGAGCTAATCCGCAAATCTTCATGACAGTGCAGATTACCCAGCCTGCTAAACTGACAAGCGCCCAAGGGAGCTCATCTCCCAGGGATTACACCTCCATTTCGGTTTGCCTTCTTCTGAGTTATGTGGAAGAGCCCTGGAGGAAGCAAGTTTTAGCTCATCTATTTCCTTCTGAGGGCTTTCAGTACACCACCCAGTCTTAATGCATCAAGCAACAACAGTACACATACACACACAGAGACAAGAGTCCCAAATATTGACATTACTGTGCAATAGGCCAGTCACCCGCAGATGCCAGGCAGAAAGCTGCTGACAGATGCTGCAGCATAAACCTCCTAAGAACCTTCAGGTTTGGTGACAAAATCCTCTGTTCCCCATTCATGCTGCCCTGATGCTTGGATGTAAATAATGCCCAATATGAGAGATTTTTTTTTTCTCACACTGGCTATCTATAGAAAATCCTTTTTTTGTAAGCCTCTGTTGTGCAGCTTCTGAATGTCAGACCCAGAAAATCAAAACATTTTATTGTAATTTCATACTGTTTACTTTTGCGAGGCAGGATCTTGGCAGAGACGAGTGTTTCCTCCAGGGACAAGGAGGATGGGGCTGGGAGGAGGGGAGAACGGAGGGATGGAAGGAAGCATTTTAATGCAGACTTCCTCATTGTCTGCTTTAATAGGGACCTGGCTGAAATACAAAGGAAGAGGTAAATAAGAAGACCTTGGCTACAAATTTAGAGACACCAGAGAATGAGTGTGAGGATGCTCCAGGACCAGCCTACGCAGGCAGTGACAACAGATCAGGGAAGAAGCGCGGCACCAGGGAAACATCGCCAGCCTCAGCCCACCCACCACTGCCCCTCAGCAGGCTTGGGAGGATCCTGGGGTCCCCATGGCAGGCACAGTCCAAAGGGCTGTGGCCAAGAAGGAGCAGAGAAGGACAGCTTTACCCTGGCTGCTTCCACTGTGCTCCCACACAGCCCTGCAAAGCCAGTGTGACCCCCCATCCACAGATACTCTTGGCTCCTTGCCCAGACCCTCCTCCACCCTCCACAGCCCCAAACTGTGGGCAGGTTTCCCTCCAAGAAAGCTGGCACCACCCAAGTACATATTTCTCCATGAGGACCCTCCCACCATTGCAGGATGGAAAAGAGGAGGAAGTTCCTTGCACCCTTCTGCCCGGGCACATTGGAAAGCACCAGTGATTCCACCACAGACATCTGTTTTTCACTGTGCGTTTCCAGGGAGATTTGACACACAACATTCAACAGTTTGGGTAAGCAACATTTAAGTTGATGAGAGCTGATTTAAGTGCTTTGAGTTCGGGGAACAAGGCATTTGTAACACATCACATTCACACTCCTCACATGTATGTGAGTCTGCTGCTGAAGCGATGGTCCTCCAAGAAACCTGCAGGAGACGTGGATGGTGCCAGGGCAGCAGTATAGCTGAAAGCAGTTTTATGTACTTTGTTCTATCCCCAGCTGTCTAACTGAGAGACCTAGACCTTCTCATCTTCTTTAATCCTGGATTCTCTGGGCTGCTCTGCACGAGACAAAGTCCCAGGACGCATGGAAGGAGCATGATGCCTTGAAGTCATGACTCGCCCTGTCTCCAGGACCACCCGTGGTCGCAGGCAGATGCAGGCGACAGCTCCCTGATCCCACTGGGTGCCTGGCAAACCTCAGCAGAGCCAAACTTCCAGCTCTCTGCTTGGCATAACAAATCTCCCTGTCCTTCGGCATCGCCTCTTTCTCCTTCTGAAGCTTTGTTTTGGTAGAAAGTAGTTCACAAAGACCTTTACACAAACTCACCCAACGACAACTGCTTTATTACATAAAATGATTCACTGGTGTTTAAAAATCCCACAAACAGGAGCCCTCACCGACTTTATGACCGACTTCCCACGAAGGCACTGAGGCCAGCAATGGCTAATGCTCCGTCTGGCATCGACTCCCTGTGAATATCTCTCAGCAATAACAACTGATAGCAGAACTCGGAGCCTACACATCATCCTCCTGTTTGTACATAAATTCCCTTTAAAAGGATTTCAGCATCCTCACACTGCTTCTTCCCAAGTGTTCAGGCTCTTAAAGCCAAGTCAGCCAGACAGAATGGTGCCACACAACTACAAACAATGCGGGACAATTTTTTATTACAATACATGGCACGATTCTTTCTAAAAGCACTGCCAGTAATATGCAGTGTGTAAAAATATACATTCATCATAAAGTGGTTAGATACTAATTCCTGCAGCTTAATTTTTTCTTAAGGGCACCGGCCCATTTTTCAATTACGGCAGGATAATATTATTAATCATAAAAAATTGCTGATGTGTAAAATTGTTTCCTTTCTGGCTAGCATTGGCTGAGAGACATCAGACATGCTGCCTCTGAATTAGTCTAACTTTGTGGCAGTATGGAAGCTGTATCATTCTTTTTGGTGAGGATTCATGCTGCTCTCAGCCTCAGCTATGGGGAAAGGTGCATCCCTCAGGGACATGCAGACTCACGTCTCCACTGCATCAGGTGCAGGCTGGTAGCAAGGAGCCTATGGATATAGATTCTCATGGAAGATACAATCTGTCCACCGCGAGGCATAACAGCTGGCACGAACAGGCAGCTCCATGCCAAGAGGGTGCTCTAATGGTCTCTGTTGCCTGAGCATTTCCAGGGCACCATGTTTCAACACTCCCTGAAGAGAAAGACGTTTCTGGCCCCTCCCTCAATTTTCTGTGCTGAATTTGGTATTATGGGTTGCTTTCAGATGGGGCCACCAAAAGCAGAATGGAGGGAAGAGAATTTAAGGAACAACCCAAACTCTATAAAATAGTAAGCTATGAATAACAAGACATCTCCTTGCCATGTAGTCAGCAAGGGAGACTCCTGGATTCTGACTTGGCAGGATCCAACAAGATGCTGCAGAGGTGTGGGCATGCCAGCATCCTGCAGAAGGACAGCAGCTCCCTGCAAAAGCACACCCTGGTACCCAGCCCAGACCCTGCCAAACTGGGGGCCTCTCAGGTTAGCCCTGGTGCGAGTGCCCCACTCCACCCAGGTCAGAATTTTTCAGGTGGACAGAAGGGGGCTGGCATGTGCCTGGTCTTACTCCTGTAGCAGCCAGCCATGCCAGGAGCCCTCCAAGGGACACAGAAGCACCCAAGTGAGGAGCAGGGCTGTCCCAGGCCCCTCTGTGCTGGGGCCAGGAAATGAATCTCTGGCAGGTTTGCTGAGGATGGTAGAGCTGGAAGGAGACAGCCTGGTTCCTGGCTCCACAAGTGCCTGACGTGTACTTCGGTGGCACAGATCCAGACAAAACGCCTTCCTTCCAGCCATGTGTCCAACCCTTTTTCCATCTATGGGCAGTTTCCCTTCCACACATCACACAGTCATATATCCCCTGACTTCTGTTGAGACTTCGCACCCTCCTGCTCACAGGACCTCCCAGGAGCAGCTCATGGCAGTCATCTCCTTGGCAGCTCAACTCTTTGCCCATTGCCTGGAGAACTTTCGGCATCACTCCCAATGTACGTGCCTCTGCCATTCGTCTCTTTCCTCCCCCGTCTTGTTTCTCCCCTGTTCCGGAAACTGCACCCTCCGTATTTTTTCCCCTATAGAGACCAATCTTCTCCCAGGAGCATAATTCCCCTCCTGTTTTTCCCACACACGATCAACTTCATAACACTGTTTCAGTTATCTGTGGCCTTATGTCATTAGTTTTCTGACATCACCAAATACTTTCTTATCTGCGTCTGGTATTATTTATATACATACATACATATATATATATATAAAAGGCCATCTTCCACCATCTTAGCGACTGCTGACTGAGAATAAATCATGCAAGGAGAACAGGTCAGACTTTGGGACCACCTTGGGGAATACCCCACCCCACAGTTGTTGTCTCTTGGCAAATACTAGCAAGAAGAGCATGTTCACTCTGAAGTCTGAGGAGGCAAATCACATAAACAGAAATGGTGAGTTTCAGCCAAAAAATTCCTTTCTGACAAGAGTCACTGCTATTCATATGACCAGGCTCATTAAGATCAGTGAGAACTGGAAAAAACTGCAGGATGCAGTCTGCGTGCGTCTCCTGGCTGAGATGTTCAGCTGTATTTTCCTTGTGAAAAGGAAAATTAACCCTGCACCATGAAAGCAATAAACATAGTGGGATTAGTGATCAGTAACTCAAAGGATACTACTTTCAACAGCCCTAGAGTTAGTAAGTACTCAGTAACAGTAATAGTTACGAACAACTGAACTACCAGAGAGAGATTTCCATGTTATCTCTACCCATCCATACATAAAAATACCAGTTTGTACAAATCCAAAGTATGTGAGGTTAAAGCTAATGGGCTAGCTTTGTTGAGCATCTCAAAAATCAAATTAACTGCGATCAAATTCATGGCACAACTCAGGGTTCATTTCATTACTATCAGAAAATTCAATCTCTGAAATCTTACAATATTAAGCTAAAGCAATGATCTTTCTGTTAAAGTTCTCTCTTTTTTCATTTCAAGGTGAAAAAAAGCTGGCGCACCTGGGGAAGGTGAGGGTGATGATTCCCAACAGATACTACTGAAAGCTTGGCAAACATTTAATCAATTACTCTTATATAAAGGAAAGGAAAAATAACCCAAACATCCTTTCAAACACATGCTCAAAGACATTTTTCATTACAAATTCTACTTCTTGCATCTATTTCTACATCACGCCTTTTCTTGCAAAGATTGAGTATAACACAAATGCATATATAGGCACATACACCTGCATAGGTAGGCATATACATATTTAAATTCAAAATACAAATCCATTAGGGAGCTACTTAAATCTGCTCATTGCTGCAATAACTAATCATATCTCTGTGCTGTACTATAGGTGGGAAAGTCAGAAGTTCATTGCATTAAATTCAGGAATTTTCCTTTTTTTCATGAAGCTGCCTTTTTGGTTTATTTCACAATAAGCACTCTTTAACCTTACTGCAAGACCTAGCTGTAGAATACTCACTGCAATTTCAGACTCCTTTTTTATCCCTCCTCTTCAAGGTTTCCAACTAGGTTTCTCTGCGGGAGTCAAGTGCAGTTTTAATAAGGCAGATGAGGCAGGGCTTCTCAACTGCTTTTGATAGAGGTGAGGTGGTCAGCTCTTTATTGACTTTCTGCAGTACTGCAGCTACAGACCGTACAGACAGTTTTGTTTTATGAGCATGCACCAGGCAGGAAATGGGCCTGGAAATTTCCAGCCAGCAGTGTTTGATGCACTGCTTGAAAAGCTGCACAATGTGTGTATAAAGGAAACTAAGGAGAGCCTTTTTCGTTGTTGTTGTTGTTGCTAAACCATCAGGCTGCAGTTGCTACACATACCTAGGAAAGCTGCTCAGGAGCCATTTTAAGAATTAATACGTCTCAGGAAAAGGAAAGGAAACAATGCTGGTTATTTTGTGCACATTAGAGAGTGCTGCGTATCAAAGATCCTTTAATAAACACTTGGAAAAATCACATGGGAGGTAACAAGCCGCTGAATTATTTTACTGTCCTTTTCTTGTGCAGGCAGCCACAGCACATCCACACTGTATACAGTGCACAGCTGCACTGATATACACACATCCTCACAAGGGGATGTGGAAAAAAGGAAGCAATCACGGGCTGGTATCATGTACTATTAAGGTTTTATTGATACCAGCATGGAGCAACTGCATCACTAATTAATGGATGCACACAAGCTACACACATCCTTCCAATCAAGTGGCAATAAACCAGGGTAGCCTTCTTCACCCTCATACATATATTACTTGAGCTATTTACCCTTCTTCTTGTTTTTCTGGACTGCACATTCCCCTCTTTCCCCACCATTCCACATCTACACCAGCAAGGCACATCCTTGAATTCTGCTCTGACACTGGGGAGATGAACATCCATGGCCCTACTCATGAGCTTCCCACGTGGTGCCACTCAGGACCAGGTTTGTAACAGCAGACGAGGTCCAAACTACACAGACAGGAGATTTGGAACCCTCCCGCAGAGATGTCTCCACATGATGCCATAATGATTTTTGCTTTTTCATATACTCCTCTCATATCCCCCTTCATATACACTCTTATGCAGCTTTTATGTATCCCAAGTGCTTTTAGCCCACATACTTGTAATTCCTCAAGTTTGATAATTAGCTTAAACCCAAAGTTCTGTTAAGCCAAGAGACTAAACATCTTGGAATCTTCATAGTTAGGGCGTCAGAGAGCCCCAGATCCAAGGTCCTCTCCAGAACACATTCTGTAAACTAAGACAGACCCATGCAGGGGGGACATTCCTCAATAGGGGGCTTCTCTTGAGCCTCCCGTTGGGGAATCTATGATAGATATGCTAATATGCAAGGTCTATAATTGTATAAGCAAATCATCACAGGGGGCTTTTCCATAAATTCTCCGGTGTGCACTGTCCAACGTGCATTCCATGCATCGGTCCAGGGGGGGCATTCCTGCGGGGTGCTCCTGCCTGGACCTAAGGATCCTTAATAAACACTGAGGTAAAATCCCTTTTTCCCCCTCTAACCGTGTTTGGCTTTTAATTCCAAGCCCAGGTAAAGGCATCACACATATGCTGACACAAAAAAAAATCCATGAAAATCAGATTTGACATCTTTCTGTGCCTCTTTTACTCCCTGCCCAAGGGGGACAACATCCTCCTACCCCAGGGGAGCACAGCGATGGTGAGCGGATCAAAGACGGCAAGAAGGTTCAGACACTTTGGTGATGGCAGTCCTAAAAAAGCTAGAACAGACTTTAGTCCCTGCAAAAATGTACCCACACAGAGCTGCACACCCCAGCTCGCACCCAGCTGCAGCAGCAACAGCTGCAGACCTGCTTCCATCAAGGACCGGCTGAGGGAGCCAGGTCCCACCTCTTGCCAAAGCACTGCACCTGAGCATCCAGCACTGCTGCATGGTACTCAGCACGATTTCACATCTTTCAGCTAATTGCAAAGCTCTTGGGGATTCTGAAAATAAAGCTATACACACACAGGGGCTCAAAACAGCTTACAGCTACAGTGTTCCTATCAGAGGATATACCCTTACTGCATGCAAGACTTAACTATATGCTTAAATTCTACTGACTTCAGGGAGACATAAGGATTTGCTTAACTTTCATTACACCAGCCATTTGTTTTAGAGTTACCTGGATAATATGTCTTGCCTTTTCATGTACAGCACTGAGCTCCTTCCACAGTAGGGTATTACCTCTTACACATAAATGGAAGAGCAGGTACAAATTGAGGCAGAGGCTGCATTTTTAGCTAGCCACCTGAAAAACACGGACAATGATGGGCAGATGATATTGCTGCACACTGCAATGCTATCTGAGTGCCAATAAATTTTCACCTGTGAGATAAGCATCAGTGGACAGCTACAACATAGTCCTTAAAGAAGGGTAAGGAAAGGACAAAACCCCATAGCACAGAACATTTCCATACTGCGTTCCGCATTTTATTTTTAAAAATGCAGCTACAGGGAACAGACATCCTGTGAAATAACAGATGTTAGACTCTCACCACACATACATTGCTTTAATTCAGATGGCCTTGCTGAATTAGAAAGCTAAACACAAGATAAATGCCCGCTTTTTCTCCTCAATGCTTGTCTTGAGCAGGGAAGGGGTGTGCTGGTGTTATCTGTGTTTCCTCCCAGTTCCCCATCTGCAGTTCCCCAAAGTGTGTTCTAACAGCACTTCAGCTTGTTTTTCCAAATCAGATGCTGCTGACATTGTGAATCTTATGAATTTTCTTTGCTTACAGGGATTAGATGCTGCTTCACTTTAACCCCCCAAGTTGGCAGAAGCTGGAGACTGGCCTGGACCTGCTGCCAGTTTGTGCTCAGGGTCTACTCCCAGTAGGCAAGAGATGCTCAGGGCTCCTGGAGAGTCATATGCAATACACTGATTTAATCAAAATTACATGCCAGTCTCACTCTTTAAAGCAAAAATCAAGCAGCCAAACAATTAATGATTTCTTTAATTCTTAAGATCTGTGTTCAAAATCTGTGAGATCTGTGTTCACTCTAAGAGAAAAAACAGACTAGCATTGTCTTTTGGTCTTTTGCTGGTGGCAAAGCAGATTATTCCTATCATGTTCTGCAGGGGTGCTGTCAAATGCTATTTCAGGCTATGGGCCAAAACCTACCCCCAGCCCATGTGCTCAGTTCCCACTGGCATCAGTGATGTCTCCACCATGGACTGACAGTAGTAAATGGGCAGAGATGTGCTGGCTGCTCAAATAGCACGATCTATGTGCTGAATAATTCATTTTAAACTGTTGCACAGATGTCAAAATGTTATTGCTGATTTCTAGCCAGCAGAATGGGCGTTTCTTCTCCTGATAAGAGTGTGTCACTGCCTGTAATGCCAGAGAAGATTTGGGGGATATCTCAGCCAGACAGCAAAGCCCATACGCGGCATGCCTGTGAACATACAATTAAACCATCATTTTAGGCCACCCTTCACTCTCCTTATTAGAATTCTCCTGTGGATGCACTCACCTATTGCCTTCAAAAAGTTTCAGAAAAGCAGCTCAAAACATGACACGGTTACATAGGTTTGAGTGTAGTCTCCAACAATCACTTCAGCCCTTTGGATTTTTGCTTAAGTCCCATGGAAAAATCCTAAGTACAAACAACTTAAGAGTCACAGATGAGTTTGGATAACAAAATAAATCCAAACAAACAAAAAAAACCCCTTGCCTCTGTAAATGGGAATAAACAGGTGTATCCTACAGAGTTTGTCAGCCTGGCCATGGAGAGAACTCTATGGTACAAGTCAAAGATCCTCCTCCCCTCCAAAATCAAGGAAGAGAGAAGGAGTTTTTCTGTGTTTCTCTTCTCACTAAACCTGGAGCAGCCAATATGGTGGGCTCTGAGATTGTCCGGGCGCTGGCTTCCCCATCCAGGCAGCCAGGTGGGCTCCAGCTGCTGATGGCCAGCAACCACCTCCAGAGTGAGGTGGGAGTCCTGTGTGCAGGTGGGCTGGGGATGATGGAACAAGTGGAAGAGAAATGGGAAAAATCCAAGAAAGTCACAGGTTTTGAACTGAGGTCAGAGACCAGGGCTCTCTGACACAAACCAAACAAGCAAACGCACCCCTTGCCAGCCCAGAAGCATTGGAGGTGTCAGCTAAAAAGTGTGATTTTCCATGCTCCTAGATGGGCTTTTTCATATCTGCTGGTCTGTGTGCAAACAGACCTAGGCTTAATGAGGTCTAATTTGTTTTAAATCCATAGGTCTCTTTTTAATAATTAACAATCTCCATCACTCAGCAAAGTCATTCCTTACCCCTGACTACTTGCTCTTAGGAATGAAATTTACTGTGAAATACTGTTAAAAGGTGGAAAGCAAGTGACATAATTCAAGTTTTAATTAAAAAATATATATATCACACAAAGCCAGAGCCATCAAAGGAATCATAACCGAATAAGCCAAAAAAACCCCCACCCCAACCCAATGCCTACTCTTCCCAATTACCCACTTTATTCTTGTCATGCTATTTGAATTCTTCTAATTGACTTCTCTTACTGGATGCCCTATGCCCAGACCGTATCTCACTTTTTCGCTCAGCGATTCCAGGAACTAGAGAATGCATCGGCATCATTACCATGAGCATTACACACCCTCACACACAAGGGTCCAGGAACTACAATTAACACGTTAAGAAATAATAACTGCCAAGGGAGCAACGGAAGATAAACAGCATGGAGCTGATGTAGCAAGAATTCTAGGTGGGAAAGGGCTGTCTCTTGGGTAATGGACAAGGGACAGGAATGGGAGCACTGTGCAGCACTGCCCATTTACCAGAGAAAACCCCAAAACCAGCTGAGCTGTCCACATATTATTTCCTTGAAATTTAATTTCACTAAAAGTATTGCTGCCTTTAAACTAGATCTCAAAGGAATCTGAAGGCTCCTGTTCTCAATGAAATAACAATCATGTCCTGTTCTAAAGTTTAAAATTGGTGTATGTTTTTTTGTATTTGAAAACCTGCCCTGAATTGCTGTGGTTTTGTCATTTTCTTAGAAGCAAGAAATACTTATTTCTGTTACACAGAAAGATATATTTATTTAAAAAATACTAAAAATACCTTTTCCCTGGTTGTCAATATCTATTTTTATGATTGCCTGGGAATTTTTTTTTTTTGGCTAGTTTGTTTGGTTTTTTAAAAAATAAATTTAAATAATTGAGTTATTTTCCCAATTTTCCCAAGGATTTTTAATGGAAAAAAATTTAGATTCCAGAGTCTTTTATTTAAAGCTTCCAGTCTGAGAATGTTTTGTGTGAGTAGTCCCGCAGAAGCTGCGTAACAATAGCCTGCAAGAGCATGCCAACCATTTGGATACCTATCTGTCTTCACCACTGTAACCAACAGAAGTCATGGAGCACGCTGCTCCCTTTGGGCATCAATCTTCACTTTAGCTATTGCTGTCAGGTGGACCAGCCAAAGGCCTTAATACTTTTCACTGAGATTAGAAGATGAAGGAACACGATGGCACAGGCGAGGCTCATGAAATGCTTTGTCTCATGTCTCTCCCACCTTGGGGGCTGCACAGGCACAGAAAACCCAACAAAAATATCGCCATTAAAATAAAGCCTTTCCTACATTCACCCAAATTCCTGTGCAGGAAAAGGGAGGCAGAAGAGGCACAGACACGGAGGGTAGGATTAGCAGCTCTGCTCAAACCCACCTTTAGGGAGAGAAGGGCGCGTCCCTCGCAGCGGGGGCGATGCCTGTGACCCATGTGGGGCTCGGGTGCCGGGTTTCTGTGACAGGCGTGATCCCCCCGCTGCCCCCACACACGGCTCATCAGTCAACTCAGACATTTCAGCAAATCACATGGCACTTTGTAAAAACATAATTGTTTTTATTTTCCAATTTTCCATGTTTTGTGTAGAGTGCTGCTGTGTTCAAGCGAAGTGAATAAAAGCATAAACAGCAAGCACCATCTGGAGAACATTCTTCCAGCATGCTGAGAAATAGCAGCCGCCTGTGCGCTACCTGCTATAAATAAATGTCATTAAAAAATGTCCAAAAAATTGTTTGTTCCTATTTGATGGAACTGTAGCCAGATAAAATTTTCCTTAACCCTGTCTTTAGATACCCACTACCTTCATAGAAAAAACTCCAAACAGATGTAGATATTTGTCTCTCCTTCCTTTATGTTAATATGGGTATTACTAACAGAGTAGCAACCCTACACATTATTCTAATAACAGCAACAGAGGTTGCAACTTAAGCATAACATGTGAACAAAGCACTGAAAATCCAAATGCTTTTTAAACTGTACCAGGTTCACAACAGGGAGATATCTCTCAGCCCGCTAGCAAGAGAACAGGCAAAATTATTCATTCTCCAAACTGATAGTGTATCAGTTTGGAGAGGAAAAAAAAATACCAGAAAGTCCATAATTTATTTCCAGTCTACACAAAGCCACATCTCCCTCTCTGCTGACAAAATACAGACTAAGCTGGCTGTGGGGCTGTGATGAGGCTCTGCGAAGGGTCGGAGTTCGCTGTGTTTGTTTAATCACTGCAATTAGAGCTACGCAAATAATGAAACTGTTTGCCGTAGTGGCAAGGCTGGGAGAAAAAAAATTAAAAAGAAATATTTGGAATGAGTGATTTAAAAACACTTTTGGTAAAATGAAAAAATAAAACTGTCTAGTTGTTCTACTCAGATTCAACTTAGAATCCATTCAGTTTGAAATGAAAAATACATTTTCATGCTGGAACAAAGCATATGAGCAATTGTCATTTCTTCCTTTGTTTTTTTGTTTGTCAGACAAACATTTTCAGCACTCAGGAAGGGATGCTGAGGCGAGCTTGCTGCTTCTTGGGGAGGGAGAAGATCTGACTATCCCTTATCCCAGCCTCAGACACACCCCGTGCTGCTGTGCAGGGGCAGGGCTGAGTGCTGCATCCTTCTCCCTTGAGGAAGCTGCTTCCAGCCCTTCTCTTCCCCCATGCTCTGCCCTGGGCAGCCCCCCTGCCCAGGGAGCCCACGGGTGGCAGGTAGACCTAAGTATGGAACAGCAGCACTGCCTTTTCTTGGTTACACATGGCTCAGCCACAGCTGGCACTGGGTGCCTCTTCCCAGAGCGACACAGCCCTCATGGCCCACATGAGGTTGGGGTGTGCTTTGCAGTACAGCATAGGGCTGAGTGGCTGGAGGCTGACACAGGATGCAGTCTGAAGCCCCCCTGATGAGCCACTAGCCACCAGCAGGAAGAAGGATTTGAAGAAATTTTGGCTGTTTTCTCCCTTGTTTTAAACCTCCCTTGTATTAGTAGATGTCACAAAGTGAGAGGAGCAAATCTGTCTTATTCAACAGCATCCACAACAACAGGCTGGGTCCCTTGCATGAGAGAGTGGCTGAGATTCCCGAGGCACAGGGCACATCTCCAGCATAACCACCCATCATCATTTAAGGGCAAGAGTGGAAATGAAATGACGGACATGTATCAGATTTGGTCCTTCCCTCAAACTATGCCGCTTTGTCCAAACCCAAAGTTGTAGTCCATTGGTGTGGTCACAGAGCAGCTCTGTTAAAGCCTTGCTTTTGGCTGGGACTGGCCACCATTCCCACTGGAAGCAAAGGCATCATTCCCACCATATTTTACTCTCTGCTTTCACTGGGACTCAATGTGCAAGGAACTGCATGAATAGGGATGAGGCTCCAGTCCCTTCCCTGATGAAATCATCATCTCAAACATAGCAAGGGCAGGAAATGATAACATGGTTACAGTTCTCATTAGCCATGTTTTCCTAATATTTATATTTTAGATACTTTTATTTACAGAGTCCACTCACACTAGTTAAGTTATATACTTTGGGAAAGAACACAAAGGCTGTCTGGAAGTGAATACACTGGACTACTGATTTTGTTAGGATAATAATGATGATTATCATGACTAATCAGCCTTGATGAATAAGATTTTGCCAGACCAGGTGTGGAGGGAAGGCAGGTGGTGGGAACATGGCTGTCTGTCCATGCATGCACACGTGCGTGCGTGCGTGTGTATGGGGGGGGAGGGCTGTTCTTTGTTTTGTTTTTGCCTTTGGTCAAATTCAAACAATGTGCAGTAACAAGAAGTAAATGTCATTTTCCTCCCATCCATCTTAATTTGGCATCCATTTTAAAGCTTACCTTTGACCTTTTAAAATGTTAATACACTTAAGCAGATATAAAAACACAAAGCTCCTGGAAAAATTAATCACAGCCATATCACGATGCTAGTCTAAAAATGTAACATCAGTTGTTTTCTTCTTTAGAGAAACATTTGTCCAATGCAGCAGCAGTAACTATGCTACAATTACCTATTATTTCCTTTTCAAACAAATAACCACATTAAATGCTATAGCAAAACCCTTTCAGCATAACCAGCACAACCTACTATGAATCTGTTTTGTTGAACTGCCTAAAACCATAGAAAGGGTCCTGAAAAGGACCTTGAGAAGTCTCCTAACTCATCCCTCTGCCCCAGGCAGGCCCAGCTATATCTAAACCATTCTTGACAGGAAACCTTATTTAGATTTCCTTAAAGTAGCAGCCTTGAAAAGAACTGGTAAAAACTGCACAAATCAAAAGACATTATATATAGATATATTATATATATAGATGTGAAAATAATTTTTATATGTGTATTATGTATACAAATAAGAAAATAGAAAGAGACAGCCCTGACCTAAATGATAAGTATCCCTCCTCTGACCACTTCATACCCTCTAACCAAAGAGTTCAAAACAGGAAACTAATAAAAACACCTCCTTCCTTTTTAAAAATAAAAGGCTGCTCGATTGAGAACTCCAGCTCCTTGGAAATGCAGGGGGCACCTCTTCTTAAGAAAATCAGAATCGTCAGGTCCCAAAATATTTGGGTCTTTATGCTTCAGAGCAAAGAGCTCTTCAGTTCCGCCAAAAAGCAAATACAAAGAGCGTTGACCAGCCTTTCCAGTAACCAAAGTGAATCTAAGATGTCTGTGCCTGTTTGTGATCAAGGGCACCCACCTTGTCCCCTGACTTAACCGCTTCTGGTGGGAGCCTGTGCTAGGTCCCTCCCGGACCGTCACTGCACAGCTCTGGCGTTACATGCCATGAACGTGGGCATCCATGGCACACAACCTTAGGCTGCTTCCACTTTCCTGTCTGTAGCACTTACGGCATCCAGGGCTACCCCCATCAATTTAATACCCCTCTTTAGAAGAGAGAAAGCTGTGGTAACAGCCAAAATGCATCCTAAAAGAGAAGTGCTGATTTCATAGCTAAACACAGCTGTTACTCAAGTATCCCAAAAAAATCAGTTAGGGACCTAAACATCAAATCCAAACCAAAGGCAGATGCACTCCCTTGGTGAGCAGAGAAGTTAATTCCTTGCCTCTGTTTTCTTCCACCTACCAACACTACTTTGGTTGTAGCACAACTGGAGCACGGTCAAGCAGTTTTCTGGAAAATGAACACAAGCTTAGGCGCAAGGGTGTGGGGAGATGTGAGATACTGAGCTTGGCACCACCAGGCCCATGAGAGAACGACACTCCTTCATGTATCCTGCACACACAATGCAGCAGAGCTCTAATGCAGAGCCCAGTTTCTTCTGTCACAGAAGCCTTGTGCATCCACCCTAACCATACATGGCTTCTCCAGACATGAAAAGATAAGAGGTAACTCCATCCATCCCCCAGGGACCAGAGATGAATTAAAGGCATGTCACACCAGAACAGAAAGGCTCCTCTATGTGCTTCTTATCCTAGGATCTGCTTATATCTTCCTACTTCCTTCTGGCCTCCCTTCAGCATCCCACAGCCTGCAGAGCAAGCTTTGGGTACGTTGGAAGTCCTCATCCCCCACTTTTCTGCAGGGCAGACCTCCTGGCTGAGAGCTGCCTCTGATCTCCAGCCCCATCACCAAGGCAGGAGATGAAGGCCTCTATTATTCAGACAGTGATGCCTGACTTCTTGGTTAAGAAAATCCTGATTAAAAAACAACGTGTTGCCCTTCCTGTTTGCTTTGCAGTGGCCTTGTGTAGACCCAGCTCTAGAGCAAGTGATCCATCACCAGCAACCAGAAAGATGTGTTTCATGCAAAATACACAAAAATACCTCACATTTCACTTTATTTTCCATGTTTTCCATTCTAATTGCCTATTTATTTCAATGCTCCTCACTATCTTTTCTTTAACCTAATTATTACAGATATATATGAAACACCTAATAGTTTTCTTTTAACCAAGGACCATTTTGCGCAGTATTGTCACATAAGCTTCAAAGACAATCAAATTTAAAAGAAAACAAACACAATGAATACACATTTCTCACTTTGTCACTCCTGACCCTTTTTTTCTTGATTTTTTTGCTTACATGCAACAGAATGTCACACTGTTTGTGATCAGTTTATTCACCATATTCTGATAATCACAGACTAGAACTTCAGTAACACTCCTCTAGTTAATTAGTTTATTCACTAGGCACAGATTAATAACTGATGAGCTACAAAAAGTTGCTATTGTCTGAGTCAGTCACCAAGTAACTAACTTGGCCATTCAGGCAGAGAGAAGTTTTCTTCTCTGAAAGGTGACAAGTAGCTATGTAATGACTTCTATTATTTTCTCAATAAATTCAGAGAAAATAGGACATTGCAGCTAGAAAAACACAGAAAGAGAAATTAGCTGCTACTGTCATTAAGGATTCAGAGACTGAAAAAAGAACAGTTGGTGCAATGCAGCTGGAGAGGCTTTTCAGAGTAAAGTGATTATTCTCTGGCCATTAACAAATTATTTTTTCCTGGAATGAAAGACCTGCACTCCTCCAAATAACCTGGCTTTGCTACGAGGAGCACACTGACTGCCAGGGCAGGCGAGAGCCACTGCCCTCTTGGCCCTCCTTGCAGCCACCACACTTCTACCTCTTTGTTTCCATGCCACAGAAAAAGTGCAGAATAATTAAAAGCTTGAAGCAATGCAGACACTGGAAGAGAGACTGGTTTTCAAAATTAGCCTGACCAAATGAATTTGGAGCTGCACCCAGAATGTTCAGAGACCTGCCCTCAGCAGCTACACTGAAACTTAGGGAGGTGTCACAGCAAAGTTCCCCCACCTCTCTTGCCAATCAGAGCTCACACCCAGTCATCGATTCAAAGATAACACGATGATAAGACATTTGTGGACACAGTCAGTCAGGCCTGGGGCTTGTTCTGATATCTCTGCCTGCCATGGGGGAGGTGAGGGAATCCAAACCCACACCAAGCTTGTCCTCCAAGTCAATGGCAGTTGCCTTCCGTCTGCTATAGTGGCTGCTCTCTAGCCACTCTAAAGGGACTGGGAGCAATGCAGGGACCTGGAAGCTACTAAGCTAAAGGACACCTTTTTTCTGAAGAGGGTGAAGGAAACAGGAGACTCCCCCAGGCTCTGTGTTTAATTCTTGAGAACATTTAGCCCTCTGATGTCTTAAAGAAGCATTTCCAAACAACTACATGTGCAAATTAACATCAGTGATGAGTGGTGTCCCTCAGAGGTCCATACTGGGACTAGCATCCTTTAATATCTTCATCAGTGACACAAACAGTGGGATCAAGGGCATCCTCCACTCTTTGAGACCCCACCTGGAGCACTGCATCCAGCTCTGGGGTCCTCAGCACAGGAAAGACATGGACTTATTGGAGCAGGTCTAGAGGAGGGCCATGAAGATGATTAGAGGGTTGAAGCACCTCTCCTATGAGGACAGACAGAGAGCTGGGGCTGTTCATCCCGGAGAAGAGAGGGTTCCATGAAAACCTTACAGCATCTTCCAACACCTAATGAGGACTGACAGGACAGGGACAGACTACAGGGACAGATGTTTCAGCAGGGACTGTTGCAATAGGACAAGGGGTAATGGTTTTAAACTAGGGTCAATTTAAATTGGACATAAGGAAGAATTTTTTTACTGGGAGTGTGCGGAGACACTACAACAGGTTGCCCAGAGAGGTGGCAAATGCCCCATCCGTGGAAACATTCCAGGTCAGGCTGGACAGGGCTCTGAGCAACCTGATCTAGTTGAAGATGCCCCTGCTTACTGCAGGGGGGTTGGACTAGATTACCTGTAAGATCCCTTCTAAAGCAACTATTCTATGATTCTATTAACTAGGAAATATAAAAGGATGCTGGAAACAGGTCCTGCTCAGAGGGATCCAGTCACTCACACCCAAAGCCAGCAACTGAGCGTGGAGCTGCAGCTGCCACAAGGGTCCCCAGGACACCCAGCCATCCACAGAACTGGCAAAATCCTACAGATGCGACCCTGTAAACTCGCCTCACCCATCTTACAGCACTGCTCTGTACACTAAAGGACAGCATGGATAGAACTGCGTGGGGGTGGGAAAAAAGGAAAGCCAGAACTAACAAGCAACATTAAATCACCCAGCTGAGCAGCTCCTCCACAAAGTGGCCTATTTACAGAGTAGCTCAGTGCCCTGGGAGGGATGGGCAATATTGCAAACCCAGGAAAGGAAATTCCCTCGGAGAACTGAGGCTAACAAAGATCCCCAGAGCCTAGGACTTCTCATACAGCCACCTCCTTTTTGAAATCTAGAGTCTGCTGGGAGGACCTAGTCCTACGGCTTTGAACATAAGATAAGGAAAACTTTCATCCTGACTACAGTCTGCAAAACTCAAGCAATGCTGAGAAGTGTTTCACTGTATTGTTATTCTGTAGATGCTGTTTCTGGAGGCAGGACCCAGCACAGCCTGATCTCAAAACAAAGCCATCCGTGGCTAGCACCGCACATCACCAACCATCTCCTTCCTCTCAAAATAAAATAAAATAAAAGCAAGTACCCCCATAAATCATTCATCCATCCCAGTTTTTTAACAAGAATATTTGTTAGCTCCCATTTTACGTCCCTTTCTCTGGCTGGCTGTTCTACAAAGCCACCATTTCAGCTGCCTGTGCATAGAGACCAGCAAGCACACAGCACCATAACAGCTCCCACATCCCTATCCTCCTGCCGGCAGAGAGGACGGCCACCTCTCTTCCACAAACCCTCACCTGCATTGCCATAGATTTTTCAGGGGATTTTTAAAAATATTTTTTTTATCAGTAGCTCTGGGGCACCCATCAGAGGTATTCAGCTACTGTAACAATCACGTGATTTATGTAAAAGTAATTGGAGTTAAGCTATCTGCCACATCAAACTCTTCACATTCAGCCCATCTTTAGGACCTAGAAACATCTGAAATAAATAAAGCCATGTGTCATTTAACAGGGTCTGGGCTTAATTAGGATCATTCTGGATTTTATGGGAGAAGCCTTGTCCTGCCAGCTTTACATAGCTAGTCTATCACTTGCAAGGTTATCTGCCTTTTTTCTTCCTTTAGTACCTACATCAAAATATTTTTCCACACAGCTTTTCTTTTTTTTTTTTTTTCATCCTCCAACCAGCCGGATGACAACCACTCCTTATCTTTGGCTGTCTTCCATGCTAAAATAAGAATGCCGTTGTTACACTGAGGGAGCTGCACCCTTCCACCTCCGTTCCCTCCCAACCAGCACGCAGCTGGCTGCGCAGGAACGCCCCAGGTTCCATTTTCTGGTCACTTTTCTGTGATGTTGTTGCAATTTACCCCTTAGCTACAATTTGTATTTCTATATCACACCAGGCCTCTCGTGCCACGGGTTTTGTAGCCTCGAGTAACCGTCTCTGTCCTGAAGAGCTGGTGATCTTCAGTCCATCTCCACTGCCGCTGCTTCTCCGGCTTGACACAGGCTCGCCAACACGAGGGTGAGCACACAGCCAAACACAGCTCGAACGATGCTGGGCGATTTCATTAGCAGCAGAGAATGACTGGATTAGAAGAGGGGTAGGATTAGAGATTGATGAGTCGCTGTGAGGCTGCTACGTCTGTATGTTGGCTCCAGCAGCAGTATTTGAATGTCCAACTGTGTCCCCTTGGAGCACAGAGGTACCACCTATGTTGGGCTTCAGACTGCTGTGAGCAAGGCAGCTGGGGGAAAGCAAGGGGTTTGAGTTGTGGTCCAAACTGACAGCCCTGTACAGATGAGACCTTGGCAGAGGTGAGGAGAGAGGAGAGAGGGAAACATGCAATGATTTGCCCACAGCTACACTGGCAGTTTGTGTCAGAGGCAGAAACAGGAGCCAGATTTTTTCAAAAAATGTAGTTGCTCATGCAGGAGATGAGCCAGCCGCCTTTGTTACATCTAAATTCATTTTTCCCCCTGTAATTCATACTGCTGCAGGCTCTGCACAGTGAACTCGAGCATCCTAAAGTTGCAGGGTGCTCAGTGTGACCTGCTCATTGCACATGCCATACTCGCTACACGACCAGCTCCATCCTCCAGCCCATGCCTACAAGGCAATCAGCACACATTGCAAAAGCTTATAATCTGCTTTTTTTTTTGGTAGAAAGTGATCAGGACCCTGCAAAACCCATCACTGAGGTGATTTCCAGTCTGACCTGGAGAGCTCTGGCTACTGGATTGCCTCCAGAATTTAATGTATACACAGGAACTCAGCATCACTCTCCAGTCAACTCAAACAGTTAACCCCTCTTCAAATTTGGCTTCAATCATCTCTGAAGGTGAAAGAGACTTCAGCTTCTCCCTACTGGAGATCCTCACAGAAATACTATAAAATTCATCAGAGATGCCGAGGACAAAATAGTGAGGATGCATTAATTGATCAGGCTGCTCTAGCAGAGTGGTGCAGGAAATCACACTGGCTATCAGCAGCCTCCTCTGCTAGTTACTGTAGTTACATCTGATTAACTGGGGCCACTCACAGTCATGAAATGGAAGGAAAGGCTTTTCCAAATTTACATATTAAAAAAACAGAGGTGTGCTGATTTCTGTCCTGTGGAGTGTTTCAGGCATAACATTAGTAATCAGTAGTGTATTTGTGAGGAAATCTTAACTTTGAATGCTAAGCCGATTTGCTAATGATAAATGACATGAAAGGTTACTTAGAAAAAAGAACATTTCCTCATCAAGTTTAAACGGAAAATACCTGAAGAATTAATGGGCAACCAGATACTCTTTCCTCTTTAACAATACATCCTCCTTAGATAAAATATACACTTCGAATCCCGGATCTGAGTAATTTTTTTTTAAATACTTCTGATGGAAAACGGCACACAAGAAAACTACCATCAACAACGGTAAACAAACCAAAGCCAAACCAATCTCTCAAAAAAGAGGTGTGTGTGCGGAGAAACGAGAGAAGGAGAATAACTGCCTTGCAACTCCCGCCCAGGGCGCTTGCACCCTGCAGCATCTCTCCGGAGGGATGCAGAACTTCTGGAACACGACATTTCACCCTGGCACCCACCGCCACGTCCGCCCGGACCGCTGCGACGCCGGCGCAGATGACCCACCCCCGCGACAGCCTCATCCAGAAAAAGCCATTAAAGGGAGACGCAGGTGACAGCCCATTCGCCTGGCAGACTTCGCCAGGAAGCCCGGCGACACCGGGAGGAATTTCTGCCCCAACTTCGCAAGGGTAAATTCTCCTCCTGCTTCTCGCCTGTGCCCGGCTACGCGAGGGACCCCAAATCATCCCATTACCGCCCATCTTGAAATCCATCCTACATTTTTTTAATCTCCTTCCCCCAGAGCGCGGACCGGGCGCTTAGGGCCGCCGCGCCCCCGCCGTGCGCGTTCTGCCGCCCGTGGGGCAGGAGCCGGGAGCCGCGGGGGGCGATGCGGGGCCGCGGCAGGCGCCGCTCCTCCCCGCGCACCCACGGCCGTGATTCTGGAGAAGTTGCGCAGGCAGGAGGAGGAGGAGGAAGGGCGGTGGTGGGCTGCGTGGCTCTGCCCGTGCGGTCACGGTCTCGCCCCGTCCCTGTCCCCGCCGCGGTCCCTCCGCGCCCCCCCACCGCCGCAGCCCCACTGCCGGGACAACCCGCACAAAGCCGCCGCCGCCACCACCGGGATCTCGCTGCGCCCGCTCGGCGCCACCAGAAACAATAGTCACGGGTCGAAG